>PVKA01003362.1:0-21647 GCA_004027165.1 Ctenomys sociabilis
ACCAAAACAAAGAAAACAGAAATCAACGTAGGAACCCAAGGTTCTTAAGTATGCTTTCTTCTAACCAAACACAGGAACAAAATGACACAGGAAAAGTTGGGATAAGCCCAGTGTTCAGATGTCACAAGATAGATTTTAAGCACTATAGAGGCCAGCAGACCTCACATATAGGAAGAGCTGTGGTTGGTAAGGAAACTACGTCATTAATGAGGAACAAAGGCCTAGTCTTAAGGCTGATCAGAGGGGGGGGGGGGAAAGAATAACAGCAAACATGGCATGGCAAGGATCACTATACGTCCCTGTAGAGAAGGGCAGGCAGCTGCATGAGAACTGGCTGGGGAATTGGATGAAGAACTGGGCAACTCAAGGGTCAGGGCACAAATAAAGACAACTGCTCAGTTTTGTTGACTGTGGCTGAGGAAGAGCAACCAGGACTGCAGGACAATACAATGGGTATAAAATGAAAAGGAGACAATGGGGTTCAACAGTATTCTCAAGTGAGAGCCATATTGGTAAAAGGTAACTAGCATTAGGGTCTAAAGGGGTGTGCAGAGACTCCCACCGCCTCCTTAGTATTTCTGCTTCTCCTTGCTTCCTCTGTCCCATAGAAATGGACAGATCAAGGTTTTCTTCCAAAATTTTTTATGATACCCAGTCAGCAGAACATTGATGCAAGGACAGGGAAAATGTGACAAGACTCCTGTTGACCTGCATCATCTTTTTACCCTCACCAATCCTAGTGTTCTGCTCCACCAGCAACAACAAATGGGTAGACCCCAAGGGGCCCGTTGTTTCCCAACAGTCAGGAAGGCATGGATCTCAGTATAGCTCTCAGGAGCACAGGAGAACTCTGAGCAGCCAGCCTCACAAAGACACAAACCCTCCCACCCCATTCTTTTGGGTTAAAGAAGATGATAACATCTGATACCCTTCTCGTGTTTCTGGTCTGGCTGTGTAAGGAGATTTTCAGTAGAAGGAGATGCTGGATTTGCCTCCTGGTGGGTCCAAGACCTTGTTATGAGAACGAGGCCGTGGCCCCAACCTGGGCTCATGGTTGTCAACTGTGGGTATGGGCTCCAGCTCCCTGGTATGGTCCGCTTCTCTCAAACTTCCCTTTGTGCCCAGCTCTTCTTGTGGTGAGGTGCTTGTTGCAGCTTTAGGGTCTGATTTTGGTTCTTCTCCTTCACACAAAAGAACATGGTCCTTGGGTTTGTTTGGGTGTGCCAAGGGTAAAGTTGCAGTGACTGGGGAACCAAAAATGTCACTAGTCTTCCCACCAGGTGGGTTCAGACGTTGTCGGGTCTGCACAGGAGTTGATTCATCAAAGATTCCACTTCCTTTCCCTCCTGAGGGATTTGTCCTCTTGGGTACATTCTGAGGTTCTTCAGTTGGTCCAAAAATATTAGATGCCATTCTATTAGGCTTGTTTGAAGGAGCAGCTTCTTCTAGACTTCCAAAAAGATTGCTAGATTCTCCTCCTGGGGGTTTCATGGCCCTGGAGCCTGCCCTGCTGGCCTCGCCATCCACGCCCTGGAACATGTTGACCGCCGCCCCAAGCCTCTTGAAATTATAATTTGAAACCTCTCTTTCCCATTATATTCTGGTTCTCCACTGATTGTATGTGAACAACAATGATACAGCAAGTCTAGCACTGAAGTAAGGCAGATGTGGGTTCAAATCTTATCTCCACCACTTACTAACCAGGCTCACAGGCAAGTGATTTAACTTTTACTAGGTGAGGTTTCCTCAGTTGAGAAATATGAAGACTATTACTGAGAGGGCTTACTTAAGAACAGTAGGCCCACCTGCAGTCTTAGTGTCCTGGAAGGCTGAGGCTGGAGGATTGCAAGTTTGAAACTAGCCCAGACAATTTAGTGACTTAGCAAGACCCTGTCTCAGAATAAAAATACATAAAGGCCTGATGATGTCACTCAGTATGAAGGCCCTGGGTTCAATCTCTGATGTCACAAACAAGAAGAACAGGAGAAAGAGGAGTAAGAAGAGCAGGTTGGGGACAAGAAGAGGAAGAAGGAAAAGAAAGAAGAGAGAAAGAAAGAAAGAAAGAAAGAAAGAAAGAAAGAAAGAAAGAAAGAAAGAAAGAAAGAAAGAAAGAAAGGGCAGCAGGCAGAACCTGACTTGTGGACACTTTTGCTGAAAAAAATTATTTAATGTTTGCATCCTTCAAGCCAGGAATCATTACATGCTCTGGGCAGTAAGACTGGATAGACCACTTTCATCATATCTCAAACTGGACAGCATCTGTATTCATCATCAATTTCATACCACTCCCAAGGGGTCTTTGAGGGCAAGGCAGGAGACTCACTGTATATATCTCGAGCCTCATAAGCTCCCAGTACCCAGTCTATCCTGGGTAGCTGAATGAGCAGATGAATACATGGATGGAGAATGAGCGTGTGTGAAATGGCGGGATGCTGACATCTTTTGCCTCTTTCTCTCTCTCTTGCATCCTGGTCTCCAGCGACTCCACTGCACAAAACAAAAGGAGCTTGGTCTGTTCATCCTCATGTGTTTCTGGGAGGCTGTGTGAGCCAGTGACCTAGGACACACTGGAATTGTCTAGGTCTAACATTTAGTATTGTAATTTGGCTCTGCTTGCCACTGACAACACTGATGAGATGCTCCGGAACACCATTCTCATTATCTGTTCACCGAACAGGACTTCATTTTTTTTATGTGACTGCACTTATAATATATATCTAGGATAGGGTGACTAGGGCTTTAAAGGACCATTTAATATGTTTCAGGGCACATACTTTCCAGAATTCAGCTTTCAAGGGCAGGAAGCAGCCAAAAAAGTCATTCATGACTTTTCCTGTTATAAATTCCACTCTATCAGACTTTAGGAGCACTGAAGAAAAAAGATCATACAGGTGTGGCCAGGAGACCCCACAGATATGAGGCAAAAGGACACTAGCTTATCATCATTATAGGTCTCTGGTCTGGGGTGGTGCCACACTCATTCATCTATTACTGTACCAAGCAGCACTGAGGTGGAAGCTCTTTGCAGGCACAGTGGCTAGGGGATGGGCATACCAGAAGAGACCTTGAATGGTAAAAGCAATTCTGGGAAAGGCAGGTGACATCAAAATCTCTGACTTGAAATTATGCTACAAAGGCCCATCAACTGAAGAATGAATAGAAAATATGTGGTATGGGCCGACCAGATAGATCAGCGGACTAAAGCACATGCTTAGGCAGACTACAGGGACTGGGTGTGATCTGCAAGACCACAAGCCCTGCCAGCCCTGCCCCTGGGATGCACTGAGCTAGTGACTAAGACTGGGCATGGTGGCACACACTTGTAATCCCAGGGCTTGGGAGGCTGAAAGCAGGAGGATCAATATGAGTCCGATCTATGTAGTGAGACCCTGTAGACCTTATACTAAATACATAAAAAGTGGAATTCTTTACACAATGGATTGTTATTGAACTATAAAAAAGATAAATTTGAGGATTTTGTAGATAAATGGATGCAACTAGAGACTGTATTGGGAAGTGAAATAAATCAGACCCACAAATGCAGACATCATATTGTCTCTCTAGCGTGAGAACCTGAAAGAGTAAATAAAATGTGAAAGGTACAATAGATACTGTGAATGGGAAAGAATTTGTTCAATGGTAAATAAAGCCTGGGGTGAGAAAAAGGACAAGAGAAAGAAGAGAAAAAGATACACTTATGTATAAATATGATAATTTGGATAATTTGTACCACCAACCTTTGCCTGTCTTTTGAAAGGAGAAGTTAATGTATAAAATTTTTTTCTTTTTAAATTTCTTGTAACTGTTGTTTTGCTTTGTTTTTTTTTAGCTGATTTTGTATGTTTACATTTGCTGACCTGAATAGCCAGTCTGAAGATAAATCATGCAATACAACAATCACCATTGAATTCCAATTACCTTGTTTAATGAAATTTTGAATCATTTCTAATGAAATTTTTAAATATTATTTTTTATTCTTTAAAAAATATGGTATTTTGATCCAGTGGAATATTACTCAGCTATAAAAAGATAAACTGAGGCTTTTATAGGTAAATGGATGTAATTAGAGACCATATTTAGAAGTGAAAAAAATCAGTACTCACATGTGCAAGCACGGTGTTGTCTCCCCAGTGTAAAAGCCTGACAGAGTAAATAGGATCTGAAAGGTGCAGTGGATAACCATGAATGAGAAAGGAACTGCACAAAGGGAAGGAACAACTGGAATGAGGAAAGGGAGGCAAGAAATAAGGAAGAGAGAATGAAATATATTACTCATATACACAAAATAGCTTGGCAATTGTATAGCTGAGTTGTGCTGGTCTATTGAAAGGAGCAGTTATTGCTTAAAATGTTTTTCTCCTTTTAAAATGTTTTATACCTTTTTATTTGTTTATTTTATTTCTTTTTTAATGTATGTATTTGGTACAGGGTGTCACTACGCACCTTGGACTTGGGTCCCTGGCTAGGCACAACTAGGGGCAGGGCCAGGGTGGCCTGCAGTACACAGCATTGAAATCCAGTCCCCGAGCTTGCCTAAGCAGTCCCTTAGTGTCTGTTGAACTATCTCGCCAGCCCTATTTTATTTTTTGAGATAGGGTCTTGTTACACAGTTTGGGCTGGCCTTGTGCTCACTTTGGTAGCCCCTAGGCTGATCTCAAACTCTCAGAGAGCCTCTTGTCTCAACCTCCAGAGTGCTGGGATTACAGGCATGGACCACCACACCCAGTTTCGGGCTGGCATGCCAGGGATCCAGGGACTAGACAGCATGGGGGTATAGGGATCAAACTCAGAATCTTGTGCTTGCCAGTAGGTGCTTATGCCTCTAAGCTATCTCCCCAACCCTAACTTGAAAAGCTTACACCACTGAACTATCTCCCCAGCCCTACCTTTTTCTTTTATAATTCTTTGACCAATTTTATAGATTTATACCTGGTAATCTGAACAACTAATTTGAAGACAACAATACGTTATACAGCAACCACGGTTGAATTCATATAATTTTGTTTAGTGAAATTCTGTATCATTTCTAATTTTTTTCACTATTTTGTATTATCGTTTTAAAAAATTAAAAAAATATACTTGTTGAGGCTGAACCTCTCTTTACTGAGCTCCCGCTACCTGAGTATATGAAGTGGTAAAACTTTTGTGGGTACAACTGAGAAACTGAATATATAAATCAAATAATGATGATGATTGACATATCATGTGATGTTGTAGTTTGGGTGAACAATATACTACAGAACACATTTTGTAAGGAATCACCCAAGAATCATATACAAGAAGTGTAGGAAATCTGTCCACACATCAGACACTAAATAATACAGCCGAGACCCTGTATCCTAACATCCTGCTTGAGTCCAGATGAAAACCTAGAGCCTATACTGATGCCTCCCACAAGTCCAACTGGAGGCTTAGAGCCCACAACATCTCATGCAGGTCTGCTTCACGGATTTGTGCTGGAAAGGCACAGTGGTGGAAGATAGAAAGCCTATGTCAGCAGGATGAAAGATCTGTGCTAGAAGGCTGAGGGATCTGACCTGGAGCTAGGAAGCAATGCTCAAGGTAGGTATCAGAGCTACTCCCCAAAACATGCCACAGCTGTGCTCAGCAACAGTGAGGTCCTGAACTCTTCCTGTGATGAGGAAAACCAAGTTTCTGTTACAAAAGCCAATGCGACAAGCTTCTCCATGAGTCTGAGCAGTGCACCATCTTCGTCTCTGGAGCCGGGAAGCAATGCTCATGATGAGGACCAGAGACCCTCCAAAGTTCATCAAGAGAGCCAGCATGACAAGGTCCTCTAGCACAATAGCCCAAGAGAACAAGCAGCTTCCAACAGCTCCAGTAACTTCTCCCAACAGCATCTCTAACAGAGCTCTGGTAGCTTCTTCTGTTCTCCCTTTTATGCTACTGGCAACAACCCTGTGGTGGACCTCCCACACCCAGCACCATGCTAGTTTAGTTGAACTGGGAGTAGTAAGTGGACCACCAGTGAGAAATGCACTATATGTGATAATGAATACAGTGAAATAGAGAATTCTGACCCCCATGGAACTTGCTCAAGAAGCCAGCCTGGCAAGCAAGAGGGCCTGAGTTCAATTAAAAAACAAAACAAAACAAAACAAAACAAAACAAAACAAAACAGAAGCCAGCCCTTTCCTACAGCCCAGGAAGCCAGATGGCTTACAATTAGACTTGCAGGAAGCCAGATTAGGAGCCCTAGAACACCTCAGGAAGAACAATAATTGCTACAGTAGCTGGCTCCAGATAGCTAGGATTTAATTAGCAATTGACAGCTTCCCAAGTGCTTGTCATTAGTGCCAGCTTAGCCTCAACCAAAGAAACTCATGCATCTAAACCAGCCACCAGGCTGCCCCCTTCTTAGCTCACTAGCTTTCAGCGGCCTCTACTGAGACTCTTCTCACTTTTAGTACATTCTGCTCCCTGGCACTTGGGAGCATCCACACAGAAGCATCGGTGGCTGATTTCTTTGCTGTAGTAAACCCAGAACTAGTAGCCTCTCTCTTTCTTACTTGGCTCATTTCTGTAAATTTCTACTCAACTACAGTCCCACTTAATGGTGAAGGGAGTTCACACAAGCACCCGATCTCATAGGTTCCGCAGTTACCCCAATGACCAGTGCCCACAGGTAGCAGGAAGGCTCTTCCCTCACTTCCTCTGACAGAACTAATTTGTAATTTGGAGTACATTTTCTTTCCTTCAAAGCCAAGTGACTCTGGTATAATGTCATTGGGCCGCAGGGTTGTCAGCTTAGCAGACATTCATTTCAGACATACAGTTAAGAGATAACGCTTTGTGTGGTGACAGTGCCCTTGATTCCAGGTTCCTTTACTACACATTAAATAAAAAGAGGCTTGAGGTCTAGTAGGGGGTGAAAGGGGAGCTGCTCAGGTGGAAATTCTCTGACTGCTGGTCACTATGTGGTGGGACCTCAGGCAGCCCTTCTCCCTGGCATCCCAGCAACAAGGCCGAATATCTGGCTTCTAGGCAACTTGAAGCCCTGGCTCCTCCGCGCTGGCCTGAGGGTGTGGTTCAGCACTGCACCAGTCTCTCCTGTAGGAGTTGTTCTTATGAATTAACTAAGGATAGAATTTTAAAGCAAAAGAGGCTTTTTTTGTTGTTGTTTCAGGGGCTTGGTGCTTTAGGCATTTTGGACTTTGAATAATGTGGAACTGCCAAGGGCAGTCTCTGAAGCTCACATGAGGTTGTGCTCAACTCTCAGACCCTGCCCTGGGGAGAAGTTCTTGTGGCCCCCACAGTCACCCCTGAGGCTGTTGGAACACATGGGTTGGAGTGGTTTCTCTGTGGACACTCCATACAGAAAGGGGGCTGCGGCTCTCAGATGCAGGGATGCACACCAGGGCATCCTTGGAATGAACAGCTAGCTGGGGTCCCTCAAGGACCCAGGGGCAAGAAGATCAATGCAAGTTACACAAATGCAGGTGTACGCAGTAGGAAAGGGACCTGTCCTGCCTCTCATGGAAAATGATGACAGGGAAGAAAGGAAAAAACAAAATTTACATTGACTTTGTTTTTCTGGAGAAGTAGCTCAGAACACATCAAAGGAAACATTGGCAATGCTGTCAGGCAGACACCCTAAAGTCTGAAAAAACAAAACAAAACAAAACAAGCGAAAATAGAACTAAAAGGACTAAACTGGAGTCAAAAGGAAAAAGGAGAGTAAGTTAAAATTGTTCCTGTTTCTTCTGAAGGGAAAGAAAAAACAACAACCAGAAAACAGAGCAACAGAGTCACCAGAACCCACACAGCTTTATTTACAGAATAGCTAAGCAAAATATATCTAAAATGTTCAGAAATTCCTCTTGCATTTTCTTGAGAAAATCTTATAGCTTTTGAATATCAACTATGAATTTAAAAGGCTCAGTTGGGGTTGGTTGAGTAACTCTGTGACTCCCATGTATGAAGGTCTGAGTTTGATTACTACCTAAGAATCAAAAATAAATAAATCATAGCAATAATACGGAAAGAAAAAAGATATGGAAGAGGAGAACTACATGGACATGTATTTTAGGATATGTGAACATACATGCATCATACACACATTATACATTTGTGTGCAACTCCTTACCTGATAGAGGTTAAGGTTACCTCCTTAACCTCTTTTTATGACAAAGTTTGAATGGCATTATCAGACCAGGGGCTGGTGAGTGCTCCATAATCCCAGCCACTCAGGAGGCTTGGCATAGAAATGCCAGAGATCACACAGCCAGCCTGAGGGGCAAGTTGGCAGCTGGCTCAGGCCTGGGGATGTCTGTGCTTCATGGAGGACTGTAGAAGCCCTGGGTGCCAGCGGGGGTGAAGGTCACGTGAGGGGCAGGAAGGCCAGCTTGAATCTAGGTGAGAGGTACTGCAGAATAGCTAACATGAGGTCAGGCAGCACCTAATTTAGCTGTTTCTTTGAAAAGCAACAAGAAATGAAATGTTCAGAATGTAAAAGGAAAATGACTCTGTGCCATTTAGCAACAAACACACCAAGGAGATGCAGAGTGATCATTGCTGTGGTGATTTTTTTTGAGACAAGGTCTTACTATGCAGTTCAGGCTGGCCTTGAGCTCCCTTTGCAGTCCAGTTGGTCTTGATTTTGAAATGATCCTCCTGCCCCAGCCTCCCAAGTGCTGGGATTACTGGTGTGTTCCACTGCTATGGATGAATTTTAAAAGTTGATGCTATAAATACATAGAACTGACCAGATTTTATATGATAAGCTCATGCCATTGGAGGAAGGCATCCTCTGCTCTTTGCACACTGAGGGGTCAGGACGCGGGCTTCCTGTGTGTGCCATTCCTCCTGCTCATCTCCCCAGGGTCAGCCGTCCTCCCCCTGTTGGGGGGAGGTCACTGTGGGCTGTCTCCTTGGATGCCCTGCCCAGCATGGCCAAAGGATGGAATCTGTAACTGTGGCTCACAGGACACAAAATTAAAGAGCTGCACAGAGCTACCACATCCACCACTGCACTGGCCATGTGCTCTGGTGCGGCAGACCAGGCCTTCAGGACACCAGGAAGCACTTTTGCCATAGAACAGGGGCAAATTAGTGTCTTATTTTTGTCAGGGTTTGTCATCTGGGTACACAAAGCTCTGAATGCTGGACAAAGTTTCTTATTTTTTCTGACCTGGTACTTAAACACTCCTTTGTGTGGCTCTTCTATTTACTTTTGGTTAATTGTTTGGATAAGCCATTTTGGTTACATACATAGCCCTTCATAGTTCTTATTTTGGAACTGGATCTCACTGAATTGCTACATTGTGTTAGATTTGGGTCAGTGTTCAGAAGATCAGAAGGCTGATAGAAATCCTGTCTATAAAGACCAAGCTGAGGAGGTTTCTTCTGGGAAGAAGGACTACATTGGTTATTAGACCCACGATGATTTGTATTATAGTTTGGCAGAAAGTTTGTTAGAATTTTGCAGGCAGGGCTTGCGTTTGTGATACTCCTGCCTCAGATCTTAGCATTTCCTTGAAAAGAGTTTTTATTCTGTGGTCTCCTGAAAGAGTCTTAGAGAATACACACGTCTCAGGCCACAGTGTGAGAAGAGCTGATTGAAGGTTTTGAGGGCACTATTGCTATTTTTGTATTTATTTAGGGTAAATTTAATGTTTTCTAGTTTGGTTTTTAAAACTCTGTTGGTATTTTCAAGCTGAAAATAATCGAAAGTTCTGTTCAAGAGCACAGAAATCCTTTTTTCTGACTTGTGATGTGAATGTGCTCAAATGGCACAGCAACAAAAAGGCTTCTTTACATTTTAGATTGGGCCAGTGATTGCAAGCATTAGAAATATATTCTGTCATGACAAATCTTCTGGTTTTAACCACTAGCTCCAGTTTAATGCAATCCATATCTGTTGCACTGACTTTTCTATGTTTCATCAGTTACAAAGTTACTAAAGTACTAAAGGAACCTACATCCATCCTTCCTTCCCTCTTCCTTCCTTCCTTCCTTCCTTCCTTCCTTCCTTCCTTCCTTCCTTCCTTCCTTCCTTCCTTCCTTCCTTCTTTTTTCTGGGTTTCAGTTCTTGTCTGTTTCAGGATATTCTTTCTGAATATTAAAGTTTTAGCTACAAATGTATATCTGTTCTATTAGCCATATCATTCAATTGGTCGATTGATTCCACAAATAAAGATTTTCTGTTTTTAAAACTCAAAATACACAAAATTTATGAAAACCCATGGACTCTTGGACAGCAGTACTTCATTTCCAGACAAAAATGTAGCCTCTGTCTCATTTACTCACAGAGCCCCACCTACATTTTCCCCAGAGCTGCTTCCAGCCTGGGTACCTGGCTCTGTGAAGTTCAGGGAACTAAAAGGCTCACAGGCAGTCCACACTGCAAATCTGGCAGTGCACGTGCCAAGTCCTGGGCTGCCTTCCAGGTGTATTCCAAGTGGACAAAAGTCCAGTCTCTGAGAAATGCACATTCGCTACAGATTTATTTTCTAACCATAACTTGACCCCCTCTGTGTACCTCTATACTGACCATATACTTCAGGAAGTATTAGAATAAGTAGCTCAGAAGAACTGACATTTAAGTGTGAAAGAATTATGTAAAAATACCAAGAAGTACAGAAAAGTTAGATTTCTACAACACAAAAAACCCCTGCAAGGATTGCATTCTCAGCATGTACTGCAATGAAAATATGATGATATTTTCTAATTGGCACTTCAGAAATTCCAACCATTATTTGGCAGGCCACATTGGCTAGGGGCTTTATTTCTCTTCTACTCTGGTAATATTATTTAGGTTCACTATGAGTATCTGTCCCATTGCCTGAATCCTAGACAGTCAGTCATGCAAGTGTTTATTCAAGAAGTATTTATCAAGGTTCCCAATGTAGTAGGTGAAGGGCAATAGTGATGATAAAGAAACATATTATTTCTGCCTGTAAAAGGAAAATAATGGTTGCTTTGAGGACTTGATGAGTCAACGCAACTGAAACATTTAGAGTAGGGCTCAGCATCTGTTAAACATAGGGAGAGTTATTGCTCAGCTCACATTCTGTGAGATAAACTTACACAACTAGCAACTGAAATCAAATGTGACAAGTGCGTGACAAGTCATTGAAATATATAAGGCAAATAATGGAAATGCAGAGTGAATAGTTGTAGTCCAAAGGCACATGGTTAATGGCATAACTTGGACAGGCATTTAGTGGGTTTTGTGGACAAGTTATTGAAGGGACTCCTGGGAACCAGTATCTGAACTGCACTAAAATGAACCAGGAGGCCCTGAGCAGCAGAAAGGAGAGTAACAACTATAATCAAGGATCACATATAAACAGAAGAATTTTATCCTGAGGGATGAGGGCACCACTGAAGGACTATTAAAGGGGGAAATGTGTGAAGACTGGAAATTTAGAAGGCTGATCTAGTTGTACTGTGGATAATGCCTTAATGAATAAAGACTAGGGCAGGCAACTTGGTAAGAGGCTATGGCAGGAATTGAAGAGCTAAATATTAAATGCTTGAGTGAGAATATAGGACTGAAAGTGTGGGGTAGGAGACAGATCCTCAATGAAGTGAAGGCTTTAGTACTTCATGAAAACCAGATGTAGATGGTGAGGTTCAGAGGGCATGGGCAAGTAATAATGACACTTTCTGCTGAGGTGTATAAATAGGTCATACTGATGTTAATTTTGGCAAAAGAAACAGAAAGAAGATTGAATTTTTTAAATAAGATTATGAGGGATGCTTTATGTAAAGTCTCTGTTGCATTTAGCCAGCTAAGTAGAGCAAATTACAAATGCTATAAAGTTTGGATAGGAATTCTGGACAGGGAGATCATTAGCATGCCAGAGATAACTCCAGTGTGGGACTGCATGAGTTTATCCAACAGTGTCCACAGCATTTGAGTGCCACAGAGAAAGAATGAAAAGGATATAAAAAAGAGTAGACACAGGAGAAAGCACAGAGGCTGAAGACCAAGGCAGAGGCTGACGATGAGTGTCGGGGGGCAGAGGTACCAGGCACAGGAAGAGCAGAGAAGTTTCTGCCAGCTTCCATACCTGGGTCAGGAGCCCCAGTTTTTGGAGATAAAGAAGAGACAGAGTCAGTGAGTGAGAGGAAGTGAGGCTGGGCAGGCGGCGTAACAGTGTGCCTGCTAGCTTTCCCCAAAAGTGTGGCCCTGGAGGGCAGGGGAAATGGGCAACCAAAGTAGGACTGGTGTTTGTGTTTAGAAAAATGATAGACCCTTGAGTGTGTCTTACATTGATCCCAAAACAAAACAAAATTAGTAACAAGGACTAGGCTGGATATCATTGAGAGAGAGCACTGAAAGAGAGCTCCCAATGAAGAGAAGAGAGAATGCAAGTTCAGCTTAGGACCAATATGAAGAATTAACCTTGGGCAAGAAGAGCCATCCTCATTTGGTATAAATTTAGACATATATGCAGCCATACGGGTGATGGACAAACATGGTAAGCATTTGAACTAAGTAAATATTCTTGGGGCTGGGGAGATGGCTGGGCACCAGCTAGGAAAGCACAGGGAGCCAGGTTCTGCATGCTGTGCTGGCCCTGAGACCTTGGGTGCATTGTGCGGGACCTTAAATTGGCATGGTGGTGCACTCCTATAATCCTAGCAGTGCTGGGGAGGCTGAGACAGGAAGATCACTATGAATCTGAGTTGAGTAGTGAGACTCCGTAACAAGTAAATAAATAGAAAATATTCTCAATTTATCGCAGTAAAACATACCTCACCATCAGTCTCCCTCAGATTAGTCCTCCTTGCTTTGAACACATGCCCCATCATTCTCGCCACCTTCAGAAGCAGCTCTCAAGTTCTCTTTCATGACTGTCTTATAAAGTATGACGAAAGCCAGTGGCTGCTGCACAGTGCCGTGAGCAGGACACCAGGCTCCTGAGAACACTACCATGTGTCCTCACTCACCTTGCTGCTGGTTCTGGCACCATGGGACTTGTGGCTGTTCTCCAGAGTCAAAATGACCCTAAAAACCCTGACCAAAATGACCAATTCAAACACTTTGAACTGAGTCAGGATATCAGGGCAGCCACAACAGCACAGAGAAAGGCACTTCACGGAGGACTTCAGAACTGCTTCAGAAAGTGGCAGCAGCAGTGGGGTAAGTAAATGTGCTGCCGGGCGAGGGAGGATGGAGGGGCATTAATGGCAATGTATCTTTCAGTACAATATTTTTTAATTTAATATTCACTGTGTTTTTTGATCAGACTTTGCGTGTGTGTAGCAAGGGGAAAAAGAAGGAAGTTGAAAAATGATGCAATTTATCCAAGAGTATAATTTCTGAGTGTTTTCTTTTTAAATAAGAAAGGAAGTCATACATTAAAAGCAGCACAGGAAATTGTGGCCTAGAGGTTCTGAGGAAGACCATGATGGAACGAGGATCATGCAGAGGGAGATGGGGCCAAACAACATCTGCTGAGCAAGACTGAGCACCTGTTCACAACTGGAAACCATCAGTAGTGTCCATCTGCACTAGCAGCTGGGCTTGGTGGACAGGTAGGTCTTGAACAGGTGCACAGAAGCTAGAAATTAGATTTTTTTCCCCAAGCGTTTGGATTCTGTTGGTAAAGTGTAGAAGGTATCAAGAAAATTGAATGTATGGATTAAGAAAATGGCTTAGGAAAATGATTAAAATGTGTGTAGTCTGGGTTTATTAAAGATGGAAATTAAGAGAAAGAGGGGAGGATTTAAGGGACTTGAATACTTGAGGTTAAAACTTAAAGTGCAAGTTTAACACAGAAAGCCTCACCTGCCAGGTAGCAGGCTGCTGTCAGAGAATGAGGCACTGGGACTCAGGATTACGAGCTGAAGCATCTCTGGATGACAGGGTCCAGAATGTGGCCTAGGCAATAGTTTTCCACATGAAGAGGAAATGTGAAGATCATTAGACTTGAATAAGCCAAGGGGTTTGGAGAAGATTGTGCGCATTTGTTGGGTCACATACATCATATAGTAGGGTTTATAGTAAGGCAGAAGATGGTGTTTCTAGGGTCCAAACTACAATAAAATAAGGAGAAATAACCATGATGTGATGGATGGCAGTGGTGCTAGGTAGTAATCATCAGATGGCACGACCTTGAAAAAAGATGACTGGAGGTGTCATGCTCAGATACAAGAGACTGCAGAATGCCTTCCTGTCTGAGAGACAGAACGAGCAGCCTGCATCCGAGACCACTGCAGGGGAAAGTAGTGGCCTAACTGGATATTCAAATTTTAGTTGAAGGAGGAAAGTAAAAGATTAGGGTACTTTCCAAGGCATGATGAAAAGATTAGGCAGAATGGATGCAATGGGAAGAAAGAGCCATGAAGGGCAGAAAGCACAAAAGGGTGTGGAGATGGGACAGTAGGGCAAGGCAGGCAACCAGGAAGCTTGCAGTTGGGAGGATGGCCAAGCAGAGAGAGGCTGAGGCAGGGTCAAACCAGGACAAAGCTGCTTCCTCAATGCAGAAGTGTGGATTTTCTGGAAATGATGTCAGTACAGGCTCTAGTTTTCAAGAAGAAAGTTGGTGGGAAAATCTCTTTGAAAAACATTGTGCTCTAGGATTGTGGACAATTAGTTCATACCTGGGCCCTCATCATGTACTGGAGACCACATTTGTCTCCTATAAAGGCTTAAGTGTATAACCCAAATTCTATCATTTAGAGCTTTCCTGACCCTCTTGATATGTGTCTTTTTTCCTCAGTATCACAGCTGTTATTTCATATCTGTATCCTCTGAACTTTGGAAAAATCTACATTCTGTAAGTTTCAGGGTATGCATATAACCATGGTAAGTGCTCTTGTAGCTCACCTGTGCAATCTATCATATTTGTGATATTATTGATGGTGAAGATTTTTTTAAAAAGTCAAATGGTACACAGTCCATGGCACATACACACAATGGGTCATCAACAAAAAATCTACTTGTACTTGCAGCAAGGAAACAGAAGTCCTTTGTGTACAAGGCTTTGTCTAGGGCTGCTTCTGACTTCCATCCCATTCTGGTTTCACAGAGAACTGCATGACTGATGATCTATATCCTCTTTGGCCCACCAACTTGCCTTTCCTCTTGGTTTTGGGTTATCCCTTCCAAATCACTTTCTTCTGCCTACATCTCATTCCTGAATGTCAGCCCACAGAGTGTGCACAGCTTACTTTCTTGGCCCTTTGCACCAAGCTCATGAAGGCACTTGTGAAAGTTTAGATCTAGAAAGTCCCCCTCCCCCAGTGTCCTGTGTTCAGAGGTAGTTCTTGGGAAAGTGCTGCACTTGTTCTCGGGTTCATCCCTGGAGGAAATTCTGGAAAAAGTGTGCCATAGAGGTGTGACTTGGAAAGCTATATTCTGGTCTCCCCACCAGCACTGCTTCCTGGATTCTGGGGTGTGCATGGCTTCCTTTCACCATGCCCTTCTACTATGCCATTTCTACTTTGGAGCCAGATGCCTATTGACTTAACTCACTAAAATTGAGGACCAAGATAAACCTCCCTACCTTTAAGTATTTTGGTGTTGGGTATTTTGCCCTAGCAATGGCAATGGTGATTAACATAAAACTCTGATGTTATGACCTTTGCCCTCAAGCTTGTTCCTGTTCCAGTTTTTTCTGTATCTATGAATAAATTACCATCCATGCTGTGTAAATCCAGAAATCAGTGCCACCTTTGACATGTCCCCCTTTTTCATCCACACATCCATTACAGAAGCCTGATCTCACTCCCTGGATACTGTGTTCCTCATACACTTCCCTGCCTTTAGGCTTATCTAGCTTAACCTCCAGCCCTAATCTCAGCTATACCATGACAAACTGCAATTTGGAAATATAAATCAGATACTCCAAAGCACTCCTAAACACTTCATGACTTCCTGCTGCCATCAGATTGAAGGGTGACATCTCCAAGATATACCCCAACCCATCTTGGATGGACTGCAGATGGTGCTCTGCATGCAGACAGCATGGTTTCCTGTGGTTTGTTTTGCTCAGATACTACATCCTGTCAGGTAATCAGGTATCCCATCCCCACTGCCACAGGACCTGGCCTGTCTAAGTGGCATCCCTAATTTAACAGACCTCAAAACAAACCCCTGAAATATTCTTCCAGCCTACTATTCTTAATTTTTCTCCTTTCATTAAATCAAAGCTGTATCCCCTGAGTTGCTCATTTCAGAGATACTGAGGCTATCCTTGAATGCTTTTTGGTCTTTCCTCAGTTTATTTCCAATCCTTTGGCAAGTTCTACCAGCTCTACTTCCACATCTCACTATTTTTGCCTGTAACAACATGGTCCAAACCATTACTGTAAGACCCTCTTAGTAGCTATTACTGTCCTTACCTATGCTGCAACAGCAATCTGCTCTTCACACCTCAGCCCAGGGGACTCTTCTCCAAAGAAGGTCAAGCTGCCAAGCTGCTAGAGCACTCCAGTCCAGGCCCCTGCCCTGCCATACAGATGGCACTGGGTGCTTTCGGCCCATCAGCTCTCAGCTTGCATATCCTAACTCAGCCTTGTCTTCCTTTCTACTGTGCCATGCCCAGCCACTGCTCCTTCCTGTCTAGGTCTGTGCTGGCCTCTGCTCTCTTCTCTCTGCACTGGTCCCCAACCATAACCAGATATCTGGCTGCCGCCCTTTCAGGTCTCAGCTGGAAGGAGGCTTGGTAGAGAGTCACAGGGGCCCATCCCTATATTACCCACTTCACCTGCTCTACTCTTCCTGTGTAGTTTACTCTTGACATTTCTTCCCAGTGCTCACAGCCAGCTGGAACTAGTTATTTAGGCATAGTCAGTTTCTCCCAGGACTAAAATATAACTGCACATGAGAAAGAGGAAGGGTTGTTCCCCGTTGTTCCCACCACTGCTAGCAAAGGGCCCGAAGATACTGAGTGACTACTTGGAGATCACTGTTCCCCTTGCCCAGAATGATCCTTGAGAACCTGGGAGTGTGGTTCCCAGCCCTCTCAGATGCCTTTTAATCACTGCTTCACAGAGAAGCCATTCTGGCCCCCTACATCTGTTCAGGTCTTAATTCAAGACTTTCCATGTGCCTTTCCTGTGCGCCCCTCCCTCAGCTGTGACTTTGCAGCAACCTCCAGAGGCACCACTGCACTTGTGTCCTCAGGGAAGCTGGACTCTGAGGGAACAAGAGTGCCACTTGGGCTGGCTCATCATTTCAGCAGGCTTTAGGCAGAGCCAGAGACATGGCAGATTTCTTGAACAAGTGAGGGAATCAAGGGTCAAATTCATAGTTTTCCTTTCGCTTCTTAACCAAGCAATTTCTTTTAATTCCTCCAAGGTACTTTATTTTCTAATGTGTTTTCTTTGAATTGATAGATGAAATGGTCACCACCTGGATCATCCACAGCTCTTTAACATCAGAGTTGGAGGTTCCACACCTCAGCTTTCTATATCGTTACAGTACCATGTGCTGGGTGCTCTTCAGGAGGCTCATGTCTTATCTTACTTTGTTTCTTCCTCATTAGAAGAATTAAAAGCAGATTACAACTCCAGAGTATATCAGTTATTGCATGAGTAAACTAAGCTAAAGCTCAGCTTGTTACACTCAGTGAGCAAAATAGGCAGTAGAATGTGCTCACTGGTGGTGATGTTGCAGGCAGCTAAATGAGACAGAAATATTATAGGCAGTCAGACAGGGCCAAGCTCTCCAGGGAGCTTGGAAGACAAGATGGGTTGCAACTGTAAGAGCTCCTGCTATAGAGCTAGGTCTGGACCTAGAGACCAAAACTGAACCAATGCTTACCTCCCTAAAGGTAAGCATCTGGGATTGATCATCACCTTGAGGAAGCCGGGAAAAGTCACTAATCCAACTGCTACCACCTATCCAATAAACTCCTGTCCTGTATTCATGCCCGCTTGCTACATGACTCTCTTCCCCATTTGGTCCTGGATTTAATCAATTTTACCTGAGCAATGTGCTCATAAACTTACTGGTGGACCATAGATTTATCCTACCTCATGTCCACCTAAGTGAGTTCCCATGTTCTCCATCCCTCACTGCATGGTTTAGCTCTATAAAAAGCCCTGGAAGAGACAGTTTCCTGGGTAACCTGCTCTGGTTCCCCTTCTGTCTCTCTCAGAGAAAAGCTTTCTTTCCCCAATAAATACATTCTGCTCTTAACCTCCATTGTTCCTAAAATTCATTCTTTGGTTTTAAAGAACACAAACTTGTCTCAGGTATCTTTCAAGCTGGGAGTTTCATTCACCTGTATCAGTGGGGAAATTCTATCAAAAACAAAGATTGTTAACCTATCTACAAAAAATGATTAAAACTGCACAATTACTGAAAAACAGCTGCTGAGGTTCTGCAAATGAAGAAAAGGTCTCTTATAGTCTCTGCTTTCAGCTCTTGTGACTGTCACCCTGATATGCAGAATGCTTATTAGGGGCATCTGTGCTGAGGCGGCAGATTAATATTTGTCAGAATGTGATAGAAAAAACTGAATACATTATTATAGAAAGAGTCAATTTTTACAGCATGATTTTCAAAGGAACTTTTTTGTGGATACTACAGTACTTAAAATATAAGTTGTTTTAAATTTCAATCATGAGAGTATATATAATTCTAAGAGAGGATGTTCCATTTTCTAGAAGATCAAAAGTGAAGAAATCACCCCAATATTTAAAAGTCATATATTTTACTACATTTGGAAGCAAAACAACCAATACCCAGATATTCCAGCTATGTACCAAAACCTCAAGACAAAAATTACACAAATATAGCCACATACTTCCCTAGGGCTAGCCATCAGGGATGGATATTCTAAATAGGTATTAATCACCTTGAAAAAAAAGCAGGAAGAATCACTAACCCAACCCCTACAGGAAAAGCCCCTGCTCTGTATTCAGGTCCACTTGCTACATGATTTGCTTCTCATGTGATCTTAATTTAATCAATTTTACCTGAGCAACTGTGCTTGTAATCTTGTTGGCTGACCATAGTTTTGTCTCACCTCATGCCCACCTAGTGAGTTGTCATGTTTTCCACCTTAGGTCTGCCTCATCTTGTGGTTTTGCTTTATAAAAATCCCTAGAAAAGACAGGTTCCTTGGCAGCCTACTTGAGTCCCCTTCTGCTGTAGGCAGTTAGAAATACTGTATGTAGTCAGATAGGGCTAGGTCCTTGAGGGATCCATTATAGAACACAAGATGACCTTGCAACTTTGGGACTCATGGCCACCCTCAATATGGGTCAAATCTTGAGACAAATGATTAACAAAATGCTGACACATCCCTCCATAGGGATGGGAATCAGGGATTGATGTTCTAAATAGGTATCAGTCACCCTGAAGGAGCTAGGAAGTCACTAACCCAATCCCCTACAAGAAAAGGACCTGTTTTGTATTCATGCCCCTTCCTCATTTGATCCTGATTTAATCAATTTGACCTGGGCAATTATACTTATAGTTCTATTGGTTAACCATAATTTTGTCCCACCTCAGGTTTGAGTTCCCATGTTTCCCATCTTAGAGCCACCTCACAACAAGGATTTTCTCTACAAAAATCCCCAGAATGTCAGATTACCAGGAAACCCACCCAGGTCTCCTTCTGTTCCTCTCTTAGGCAGAAACTTTCTTTCCCCCAGGAAATAAATTCTGCAACAAACAAACAAACGAGCAATATCAAGGACTGACATAGGACTTCTGGAGTATTTACTGAGAGAAGGTAAATTAGGTTAATAATTGTAATAAAGTTAAAAACATCTTTTTAAAGAAAATACAGAAGTCAATTTTGTACCTAACTGAAGTATAAGAATGAAATGTACATAGTTTCTGTCTTTCATTTTTTTGTAGTGTCAAGGTCAGAATAAGGTAGAATTAATTGCCCTGTGAAGCTCATGGCAACATAAAATTTTCTTTGGAAATTTTTTCTAAAGTTAAAAAATGCTGCTATTTCAGCTGTTTCCTGGCCTGATACTAAAATCTCTTATTTCACAATGTTTCTGAGAACTTCATCAATGAACAAGGCCCTCTGTCTCAATGGAACTGTCTGGAGCCCAACAGCTGTCCTGTTGCTGAGTAAATGGCAAAATAACAGAAAGGACTATGCAGGTGACCTTGAGCAAATGACCTAAGAGCAGGGAACACTGGTCTACCAGAGCAGCAAATAGTGACAGAAAATAATTTTGTTTCTTACCCATAATGTAAAATTACTATTCCATATATACTGATCCCAAGCAAGAAAGATGAAAGGGATGAATAGATGTTAGTCATCAGGAGTTGACTAGATAGTTGTGGTGTCAGGAATAGTGGGTGAATCATTTGGCATTTATATTGACAGTGTTTTGTTTCAAAGATATTCAATATAATTTAAGTTGTCTTGTCAGCATTCTGTAATAATTTCTTTTAAAGCTGGCATTCTAAATTCCTTAAACAAATTTTTTCCTTAGCTCTCATCAACAAGGGAATCAAGTTTTTGGACAAACACAAAATCAGACATTTAGGGATGATAGGCCATAGGGTGCCCTGCAGAAATCTGTGTATTTCTGTATTCTGAGAATAAGGCTCTGAGAGCCGACAACATAGCTCAGCAGACTAAGTGCCTTCTTAGGCAAGTACAGAGACTGGCATTTGATCCCAGTTCCACGTGCCATACATTGATCCTGCCCCCAGGGCACACTAAGCTGGCCATCCAGACCAGGCATAGTGGCATGCACCTGTAATCCCAGCGCTGAGGAGGCTGAGATGGGAGGGTCACTACGTGTTTGAACTGTACAATGAAACCCTGTACCAAATAAATAAATGTTTAAAAAAATTAGGCTCTTACCCTCACAAAGCTGGGAAAAAGTGACACTTTGTTTGAATATAAATTTCTACTCTTATATTTAAAACATCTTAGTAAAATAAGTTTTCAAAATCTATTAGGTGTGTTTCAAGTCCTCTCAATAAGTCACCTCAGGGTGCTTCCAATGGTACTCTACCAGGAAACACTATTTTCCCTGAAATAATCAAGTAGGGTAATCACCAGGATCTGGCAGATCCTGCCTAAGGAAATTTAGAAGCTCCATACACAGGCTCCAAATTGAAATGTAAGTAGGAGTAACAGTACTTCAAAGTGGAATGATAAAAGCATGTACTCTCTGATAAGATGGGCAGAAGATGAAAACATTAGACACAATATTAAGTTGAAATTATTTGCATAGGTTAGAATTTCACTTTGGAATTAACTTAACATCATATATAGATTTTTTTTCCCCAAAAAATAATCTGGAAGAGACTCCTACAGCTTAAACATTTTTTTTCTTCAGAGAAAATCTAGACATGATTTTTTCCCTAATTAACTCCTTAAAGGTATTTTACTAATAAAGACCCCAGTACTTTGTGAGTCTTCACTGTTAGAAGTGGATAGTACAGGGTTGGGGAGATTGCTTGGCAGTCTAAGTGCCTGCCTGGCAAGTGCAAGGACCCAGATTTGATCCCTGTGCCATGCCACCATGCCATCGTGCTGACCACTGAAACTGGGCATGGTGGTACATGCCTGTACTCCCAGAGCTGGGAAGGCTGAGGCAGGAGGATCATTATTATTTACAAATAAATAAATTAATGAATAAATAAGTAAATAAATAATTGGGTGTGATGATGCATGCCTGTAATCCCAGCTCTTGGGAGGCTCTAAACAGGCAGATCACTGTGAGTCCAATCTAGTAGT
>PVKA01003362.1:21747-64214 GCA_004027165.1 Ctenomys sociabilis
ATATATATATATATATATATATATATATATATATATATATATATATATATATATATATATATATATATAACATGAAGTGGACAGTACAATCATTTAAACCTGAGGATGATTCTCAGTTCATGTATTATTAATAAAACAATTTTAGAGATTTTGATGACAGATTGGGAGAACAAGGCTTCTAACTCTCTTTTCTCCCATTTCTTTAACTATGAGTCAAAAATAATTCACAGAGGAAACTACCCTAAAATCAGAATGATATCTGTCCTCTTGGTGCAAAGTACCACTCAACAGAAGACATACTAAGGGTCACCTATCCAGCACTCACTCTGTTGCAAGCAATGTCCATGTCCCACATATAATTTCCACACGCCCCCATAATCCTCTCAGAGAATCCCTATCATATCTCCATGAGCTAACATAAGATGTTCATCCCAGAGACCACAAGAAATTTGTGCAAGTCTGATAGCAGGAGAAAGAGCAAGACTTTCAACTTAGCATCTGTCTCCAGATGCACACTGTCTCCTTGTGTGTGAAGGATTCTTGCGAAGTACCCTTCAAAGTGAAGAGTGCGCACTCTCACCTCCATGTGTGTTGTTATGCAGTTTGGAAATAAGAGGCGCTGCAATCACTTTTGGAACTGAAACAGTATGAAGATTTAGGTACTGTAGAGGGTGTGAATATGACTACTGTTGTGCAAAGCTCATGGCAGCTACAGTTGAAGGAGAGCACGATTACTATCTGTCACCTTTGCTGCTTATTTGTCTTGGAATTTCCACATCAGCATTTGTCCTACTGTCTTATGGTGGCTAGAAAATCCAGGGACCCACCTAAGTTCTGATCCCTCCTTGAGACACACTATTCTTCTACAGAAATAGCACTACAGAACAGTACTAAAGCTATTTGAAAGAATAACTTGTTACTGGCCCCCTGTTGCAACAATAAGGACCGATCAACAAGACCAATAGTACCGTGATAGTTTTTACTTTTATTGTAGGGGCCTTCTGCCAAGGACTTGACCTGTGTTATCTTGTTTCATCCTTACAACATTATGCACGGGTCTCACGGGTGCAGACGCGAAAGGCAAGGTTCTGAGAAGTTAAACAACTTGTCATAAAGAGCCTTGCTTACAAAGTTAACTACTTCTTAGTTCACATTATTTTCATATCCTTTCAGTTCAAAAAGTGCAAAAAAGCAGTTAGTACCAACCTGGTTACTCTTCATGTATCCAAACTTCTTTCATACTTTTGTATTAATTCTACTTTGAAATGTAAAAACACTATCAACATCTTTTAAAAGGATAACTAGGTCTCAAAAATTACTCTGTTATGCAAAGGTTTGAGCATGTCTCATGAACAAGTCAGATAAAGAAAACAATAGAAAAATAGGTGAAGTGTGTTTGAAATTGTGAAATGTTTACCCAGTTTTCCCATACCCAGAAGAATTAGAATAATCTGAATTTTGGGTAATTAATCAATAAAAAAAGAATGAAAACAATCTACTGTCAAATGAAGTTGAAATGTACAATATCACTCTGAATAGGAAGATAAAATTTTGCATTTCAGTCAATTTTTTCTTTTTTTTAAAGCAAATTCATAAAATGATCACATTCAATGTAAATGTAATTTTCTCTGGAGATCTCAAGTTTCATTCTCTTTTACACTTGAATGCCATTTAGACTATAAATATGTAGCAGATATACCAAAGGGACATTTGGTTATATGCATAGTCCCAGGAACCAGCAAGAATTACTTCCTCCTCATAACCCTTCAACTCTGTAAGAAAACGTGAAAAGGTTCAGTATGGCATGCCACACTGTCATAGAGAACTTTTCCAGTTTTGCTTTTATCCAAACACTTCAATAACTTGCAGCAATTATTTGGTTTGGACTTTAGAGCACACAGTGAACCAAGTACTCAAGCACTCATTTTTAGCCAGTGTAAACATCACAGATTTCTTGATTCAATTTCACAGAGTTGGTCATTGATTTCTTAAGATAAATGAGTTCTGCTGCACTCCAGTGGAAACCAAGGACAAGTGTAAATGAGATACAAAAGACTAGTCTCTCACCTCAAGACTCATTCGGCTTTTGTCCCTTTAAAGAACACAGCTGTGGTTGGGTGGAACACTCTGTATACATCCATTAACTCCATTTGTTCAAAGTTCTGCTGAGCTAAGCTGCAAATGGCTCAAGTCAACAACTTCTGACATCTCCAGTCCTGTGGATAACCTACTACTATTATAGTCTAATGGATTACATTGGATTATTTTGTTGACTAACATACCTACAATATTTGAATGACAATGGAATATCCATCTCTGACAAAACTAAACAAAAAGGGGGATATTAATGAACAACCATTTTATAGTGAAAAAATATGTATCTGTATGTACAAATTAGTTGCATTAGATATACAGTTACTTTCTCTTAGTTCAATGAGAAGAAAGATTTGTACTAATAGTGTTTAGACAAGATATCAGGTCTGCATCTTGTCTATGAATAACTACTTGTACTATGAATAACTACTATGAAGACAGCAATATGCAATGTATTAATTGTTGTAACTGTCCTACTGAGCTGTTTTGAAACTGTTTCATTGCTATTTTTTTCTCAATAAAATTAATTAAAAAATAAAGAACACAGCTTTAGTGCAGTGAGATTCCATTCAATTCTTGTTTTTCTCTTACCTCTTTGTCTTCTTTCACTAGCTCGGAGGTCCTCTAAGGCCAGAAGGCTACGAATAACAACTGAGCAGAAAATGTGGCAGAACTTCAGTCTCGCCCAAAGATCAGCAGATCTGGTTCACAGCACCCCACAACCAGCAGCCTTTCATCCGGGAGCTCTAGAGTCTCCAAAGGAAGTGCTCATCACAGTATTATATTCCTTGGCTGCACATGAACTCTCCACAATTTGTACTTGGAATGCTCTGTGGGCTGAGCTTCCCTGGGACAGCTGCAATCATCACTGTCTGTGTGCATTGCAACACAGACAGTGCCTTCTGGCCCGAAGGTGTCACCAGGGCATTTTTCAGCACATCTCAGTTTGAGAAACAGAATTTCATTTATCTCTTCATGGATCAGAGTGCCAAGCACATGGTTATCCTGTTCATTCAAATAATAAGTCATTTAACCAAGAACAGGAACTATTGATGGCCTACTTTGTACTAAACATGCCACTAGGTTTTGGAGATAGAGTTTTAAATGTTCTAATATATACCTCTGGTCTCCATTACCCGTCATCCAATTCTAGGCACTTGTTCAGGGAGGGAGAAGAGAAAAAGTTTCATAGATACAGGCAAGCACAGTGCTTGAGACTCAAGGTACTTAGGTTTCACTTGCAATCCCGGCAAATCTATGGACCACATTTGTAATGGTCATGCACTCCTTTCTCCCTCTCTGTATTGCTGAGGTTTCCCTCTAGAAGACTCTAGAGAGCACAACAGAAATTAATTTATGTAAGTGACTCCAGACAGGCCTGAGCAGATAGTAAGCACAATATAAATATAATCAGAGTGGCCATCCTCCTGTGGTTAATAAGACTGCCAGATTCCATTTGGAATAACTTGTCTGGGTGAGAATCTTCTACAAGGTTTTGTTCAGATGCAGAGCTGCTTGCTATCAGCCATCAATAAAAGCAAGAGGAGTAATGATGAAGCTTATTTTCAGGGCTATAGAACAACCAATATAGTACTCCCATCATTTTTAGTTAGGCATTTTCAATAGAGAAGCCCAGATTTAAAAAGGTTAAGCAAAGATTCCTTCCTTGATCACACTTTAGTCGGGTCCTCTGAGCCCTCTCCTGACCTTGGCCTGGGCCTTCTGAACCCACTTTGAGGAAAGAATTCTGCTGAACTAGTTTCTTGAGAATCCTCTCCACTCTTGATCTATGATCAAGCTTCCCCCCATATCTCCCCTTAGTATCTTAGCAAACTTTCTCCTTGTGAGTTTTCACCTCCCTTCTCATTCTAAGTCCCTACTTGTCCAATGTGGATTTGATTGCAATGTCTCTTCCCTTGTGCAAAAGCCTTCAATAAGTATTGTTTGCTACATAAAAAAGTATTTGAATATTTTGCCTTTTACTGTTTTTTTCTTTTTTTTTTTTTTTCAGAACTGGGGATTGAACTCAGGCCCTTGCACTTGCCAGGGAAGTGCTTATTCCACTAAGCCATCTCCCAGCCCCAATATTTTGCCTTTAATAATGAAAAAAATCATGATTTAAATATTGTTAATTCTCTACATAGAGCAATAAAAAAATTCAAAAAGACCTGAACAGTTCATGATGCTCAAAGATAGACTTTGTTATGATAGTGGGATGAAGAATGAAAACTGGAAAAGCAACCATAAAAAATTCACAGTACTTTCTTGGGCATTAGCTGTAATTGTACAACCTGTTAGAAAAAAAAAGGGGTAAGGTCAACTCAGTTTGGCCTTAAAGCATATTAATATTCTAGAATTGATGGTATTCTAGCCAGGGCTTAAAGGGGAATAAATTTAATACAAGACATATAATTTATAGGATTTTATACTATTCACCCAAAATACCAAACACAGAAGAATGCAGATTTGTTCACACATGAGAGACCCAAGGAATCTAGCGGAGGGCCTGGGTCTCACAGCAGTGTTCCATGTGAGCCCAGTTGAAGACCTACAACCCATGACAACATCTTCCATGAGTCCAGCTAGAAGCCTAGAGCCCACAACTATGTTTTATCAAGAAGGTATAAATGATCTGCACTGGGAAGGCCCAAAAGTCAGTGGTGGAATCCAAAACTTCTGTGCTACTGGGGTGAAGGACCTGTGCCAGCAGGCTGAGGGTTCTGCACTGGAGCCAGGAAGCAATGTTCAAGATATGGGCCAGAGCTCCCTTGAAGAGACTCGTAGCCATCTTCAGTGATGGTGAGGACCCAAACTCCTCCCACTATGAGAACAGATTAGTTCATATAAGGAAAACCAATGAGACAAGTTGCCCATTAGTTAATCCACACAGGTGGTTATAATATTAATAATGCTGGGGCTGAGGAGATGGCTCAGTGGAATAAGCACTTCCCTGGCAAGTGCAAGGGCCTGAGTTCAAATCCCTGGTTCCGCAAAAAAAAAAAAAAAAAAAAATGCTATAGTATTTTGTATGCTTCTAGAATCATGCCTGGCTGCAGTGTTAAACAGGAGTAGAAAACTATCGGATAAACTGTTTAAAAGGAATGAAGCATCTAAAATAGTGACAAACTGGAAAGTCAAAAAAAGATGAAATGTAGAGGATCTTTAAAACAGTTAAATCATAGTTCAGCTTAAATGAATTAATAAATCATTATGATATTTGTATTTTTCCAATTGAAGATAACCACTTAGTTTTTATAATATACCTACCAGGTTCCAGAAGCATTAATTAGGAGATGGTGGTGTTGAGAGAGAGAAAATATTAATGAATAGTAACTACATTTATTGTTGATATGTTTTTGTTACTTTTGAAATAGAAAATCACTATTTTTCTGAAAGAGCTACATACAAGTAGTAAAACGTCCTTGGCTTTAAGCTGTGTTGAAGACTTTTTATACTAATGTGAAATTCATCCATCAGATTAATACAGAAATATGTCAAATTATTTATGAGACATTCATTCTCTATTTTAGGGTTACAGTAAGTTAAAATCTTCCCTATGTACTCAAAGACATTTACCACAGGGTTTCAAGAGTTTTTGATTTATGAGAGGAAACTGGTTTCTGCCTTCCACTCTATTTCCAGAAAGTTTGATGTGCTGGAGATCTAAAGCTGATGTCTAGGAGTAGGGACACCTGGTGAAGAGACCCCATGAAGCACTGCGAGGAGATCCTTACAGAAAGACTGACAAAGCCACAGCCCATTCAAACTAACCTTGAAGTTCGCAGAAGCCTAGTCCAGCCTCAGCTCCCTTTCTCCTTAGCACTATGGCCTCTCTGGCTCAAACTGATCATTTGTCATGTGCATGGATGGGCAGCTTCAAATCCTCTTCAGCTCAAACTCTCTGGATTTACATTGTGTAGTAAGCACCACAGTAAAAGATTTATTTGGACTTCCAAGTTTCTAAGTTTGACTAGAGCGCTATTTTTCATCTGATTTTTTAATACCTAAAGGAAGTTTTGTGTATCTGAATCATAAGAAATATTAAAGCTTTGAGGATAAAGGAAAACAAATGATGTAATATTCTTTTTTTCCTGTGGGTATTTGGAAATTGAAAGTGCTGGGATCTGTACCACAGACACAAGCATTTGTAGAATTAGTTAATATTTATACAAATTTATCCAACTTACAAGTTTTTTCTTTCCCCCTTTTCTAGATGTCATTTTCTTCATATTCATCCTGCTTGGCATTACTGTGATAGTTCATGGATTGTGTCAACTTGAATAAGAAATGTCCAATTAAGGTGACTCAGCATAGATGTGGGTGGAGCTGAGGGATTTAACAGATGACCCACTGTGGGGAAGCCCATCACCACAACAGAATAAAAGGAAGTGAAGAGTGAAGGCTTGTTCTGTTTCTTGGGATGAGCCAGCCTTCACTTCCACCTTGGACATGGGCTCTTGGCTTCCTATGGCCTCCGGATCTGACTCCCAGGTTCACTATATGGCACGCCAGGTCTCTGCTCTCCACCACACAGCGTCCTTTGTGCTCTTCCATTCCTCTGACATGGTCACTGTAAATCCAGGCCTGTAAATTCTTAGTTCGTGTGTATTGCATTACATGTAGTCTTTCATAAGCACTAATTGGTACAGTTACCTAGTACATTAAAATACGACAGCTGACAGTTTTGAAACTTTGTAATGTTCTTGGTAGTATCTATTCAAATATTTCTTCTGTTCTATTCCTTTCTCTCTTCCCCTGAAACTTCAGTCACAAAAGTGTTAGGCAACTGGATATTCTACTTTCCAATGCTTTGTTTTCTGTTTCATTTTATGTTTTATTTCTTTCCTTTCTCCTTGCTTCTATGGGGCTAACCTCTATAACTATATCTTTGAATTTACAGATTTTTTTTAACTTATGTGACCACCAATCCCATCTGAATTTGGGATTTTTTTGTTAATGAGAGTTTCTGTGCCCTTTTGACGTGACCTGCAGTTTCCTGTAAACACAGTCAAGAGTCTCACCAAGTGGAAATTGGCAGCAGGAATTAACCCTGGGACTTGGTCTCTGTTCTCAAGGTCTCCATTTGTCATGCCAGCTAAGGTGTGTTCATGGTTGTTCATGGTTCTACTTGCTTCTATTTTCTTCAGAAAAGTCTCTATGGGACCTAGTCTCCCTTCTCCTTATCTCTTACTAATTCACTATATTCTTGTTCTTTTTGAGACAGGCGTCATTGTGTAGTCCAAGCTGCCGCTGAAGTCGCTATGTATGTTAGGCCAACTTCAAATTTGAAGCAATCCTCTTACCTCAGCCTCTCTAGTTCTGGGATGATTGAGGTCATGTCACCATGCCTGGCCTCATCGTCTTCTTCATATCTTGTCTCTTTTCAAATTGCATAACTCAAGTTCATTTTGTTTCTTTTAATTTTTATAAATTTTTATTTAAAATAAAAAATAAATTTCATAAAAAAATAGTAAGAGAATAAGAATGGCTAATACACCATGTATCATTTTTTCAAAATAGTTACAGTTCAAGACATAGACAAAAAAATTTTACCAAGAAGAAATAAACATACTAGCACAAAACTTTTTGTCAATAAACTAAGTATAAATGAATCAAATTAGCATATATACTAATACATGATAAATGTTCAACATCATTTGTCATTACAAGAATCAACTAACTTCTTTAACATATTTGTACTAGTTATTTTAAAGAGCTTGCCTACAGACTCCAACATCTAAGCTTAGCACATGCTGTTCCTACCAATCCCTTAGGAACTAACCATGAATGCAAAGAGAAACCTCATTTTTTCTCTTGCCTGTGAAAAGATCATTATGTTTATCTCCTAATGTTTTTCACTGGAATACTGCATTTAAAGGAATCACAGAAGCTAGAGTAAGTTGCTTTTCCCTCGACGAGTGGATGAACCCTTTTCTCTGACAATGAGGGTGGAGTTAACCACTTCACGCCATTCAGAGTTCAGCATGGTTGAAGCTGAGGAGAAATTCTGTAAGCTTCAGGTCACACCACCTGTGACCATCTTTAGGGTGAGCTCTGCGTGTCCTATGTGCATGATGGCCTCATTACTTCACAGAGACATGGAGCTTGAAGCACCATAGTTAATGGGAGTGTCTCAGCCCATCTGACCTGATTTTCAGCTTATTTTGAACTTAGCAAAAGTGTCACTAAGTGCATCTGGCAGCTAGGAAGGGTCAGCCTCGTATCCGGTGTTCATGCCTTACTGTTTCTGGCTAAGGCTGCTGCATCTCACTCTGCTTGTTCCTGTGTTCTTCAGAACTGTCTCTGCTTCCATGGGGCTGGCCTACCATCCTGCCGCACGAGGACGAGCAGGTGGACATTTCCAGGAGGTGGCTTGTAGCACACTCCAAAACTCATGGCTAATCCCTCCTCAGACTGTCATGCTTTTACTTCATTTTTATTGTTTTCTGAAGTTCATATTTGTGTGTGTGTGTGTGTGTGTGTGTGTGTGTGTGTGTATATATATATATATATTTATTTAAATTTAATTTTATTTTTTTCTACATTTAGCCAAATGTTCCATTCTCCTCCATTTTAACCAAATTCTTGGTAAGGATCAGCTTTACTAAAGGGCAAAATTATTTTTAAAGTTGGTCAATCTTTAAATGTCTAGTGGTAATAAAAATTCATCTTGTTATAAAGCAATCCTGAATTTGTTTCTTTTGTTGACCTAAAACCTGCTGTGAGTATCTCAGAGTACACAGAGATTGTGGCCCTTTATAGGAACTAGTTTCTCCTAAAAGACTTTTTAGTTGTGGATGGTGGATCATGCCTGTTATTACAGTAGCCTTTGAGGCTGAGATGGGAGGACTGCAAGTTCAAGCCCAACCTAGGGGACTGAACAAACTAGTAAGACTTTATTTCAGAGTAAGAAATAAAAAGAGGTCAAAGCTATAACTCAGTGAGAAGACATTGGCTTCAAATCCAAGTAAACTTCCTTTTAAAAGAAAAGTTTAAGTCATTTGGGTGAGCACTGGATGTACAAACTGGAGTATTCTGAGAAGCTGAAAATATCCAAGTGCCTGGAATGACGTTGAAGTGCTCTATGTTCAGGACAGCAGGAATTCCATAAAGCCTGTGAAAAGCTCACTCTCCCAGCTTCCTTTCCCTTTTCCTGACTAAAGTAAGGGTGCAAAGTCCTAGTGACAGATGAGGTGGGGATTTTAAGAGGTGCCAGGATAGGTATAGCTAATGTGTAAAAATTTTTTTTGTGTAAAAATTTCCTTCTCTGAATCAGGCTTTAAAATAACAAGGCTCTCAGTGTCACCGAGCCAACCACTAGACACTGAGAGGAATAAAATGTTCTGGAGTCAAAGAACTAAAGACTCCCATCAAGTTGGTAAATTGTGAATGACCAGAGCCTTTCATAGGATAAGAAGTTCTTGATAACATAGCAACACAACAGCAGGGCTGGGGATGGAGCTCAGCAGCTCAGCACCTCTTTGGCAAGTGAGAGGTCCTGAGTTCAACTCTTGACACACACAAAATAATTAAAAACATAACAACATTAGGCAGGATAATAAGGATCTGAGTATCGCAGTCATTGGCTGGAACATTCTGAATAAGACTGAGCCGAGGAAGACACATCTAGCTGGGACTCACACCACCTACCTGCGACTTGGGGTTGGGGTTGAGACCACTCTGCAGAGCAAGAGGAGCCATTTTTATACTGTTTTAAAAACAATTATCTCTTTGACATATATACATGCCACTTAATAATCTTCCTTAGTTTGTATACTGATATATTAGTATACAATACTAATACAATTAGTATATTCTTGAGGTCTGGATTATAAAATCTTAAATGATAAAAGGCTGGCAGACAGCCTCAGGACAAAGTGCCTGGGTGTGGGAATTGTTGGCAACTAAGTAACTATTTCTAAGAGAGGTGAGGGTTTGGACTCTTTGGCAGATACATCTCTTCACTATTTGATCATTGTTTGAGTATTATGTCAGTCTATAGATATCACCAAAACCAGCAGATCAAAGATGTTGCCTCCGCACCTCCATCTCATCTGAGAGTCTTCTTACAAACATATCTGTGTCATTTATTCTAATTTTTCTTACTCTGTTCTTCCCTCTTTGTTAGATTCAACACAGGAAAAAAAGTATGAATTGTGGTATTTTTAGTTTTAGTAGAACTTTAGGTACCATAGTTTTCATATTTAAATTGGAAGGATTTATCCAATTTCACAAACTCACTTTCATTAACTACAACTTCACATTAATTCAAATCCTTCCTTGGACGTCAAGACCCTCTGTGAGCTGGCCCTTGTCTCATACCCACTGCCCTTTGATGATGGCAACCTAGTGGGGCCCTCTGTCTCTTTTCCTGATGTTTGAATTTGCCACACTTATTTCCACCGCCAGAGCTGTGCTTGCTTTCCCTGACTACACTCTCTTACACCACATCTTAGCAAAACTGATTCTTTGCATTCCTGCCCCAGCACTGGATCTCAGGAGGCCTCAGATTCTCAGGAGAGACTTCCTCTGATGACCACACACCTAACTCTCCCCATCCTCAGGAATATCACTCAGGCTGTGTGCCCACACTAGATGCTCACGCTCCCATCTTCTGATTTTCTAGACTAACTCTCCCCAAATAATACAAGCTCTGTCACAACAGAAATTGTCTCGTTACTTTGTTTTCCCCACAATCAGGACACTTCCTGACACACAGGAGTCAGCAAGAATAAATAAATAAATAAATACATTTCCTACTCTACGTGACGTGTATAATGTCGTCCTACTTAGGCATGCTTTATATGTCTGTCATGCTGAAGAAAATATTACACCAGCATTTAATTAACAAATGGTATGCCCAAATATCATGCATAAAATCATTAAGCAAACAGAAGTTCAATGTTTCCTTCAGTATTACTGCAATAGTGTGTCCAGGCTGACAGCACCCTGAAAGGTAGGCTGACACATTATGGATTCCATGATAAAATATGTTCAGATGCACCCCAGTGTGGCCTATTTGTGAAGGCAGCATGAGAAACTTCCACAGAAGTTTCAAAGCTCTGGGCAGTTAAGGAGCAGAACTTCATTATACCAGTTATTAACACAAGGTCCTATTTTCCTGTACAAATTACTGTTCCACATTAGACAACAGCCAACCACTAAGTTACTACCTGGCAGATAGCTGAAGAGAGCTTGATAAGTTCAGTTGAATGGGGGCCAGCCAGATTGCAGAGCAGATTAAAGCATCTGCTTATGCAGACACAGGGGTGCGGTTCAACCCCCCAAGCATGCTGTGCTGTCCCCGCTCACGGAGTGCACTGACAAGGGGAATGAAACTGGATGTGTGGCACATGCCTATAATCTCAGCCTTTGGGAAGCTGAAAACAGGAGAATCACTATGAACCCAATCTGTGTAGTGACACACTGTAGACCCTGTACTGAATACATTAAAAAAAATTCAGTTGAAGGGAAATATATTTCAAAGGGTCAATGCATAGAAAGCATGGAGAGAGTCTGACTGAAGCATAGATTGTTCAGAAAGCAAGAAAGGTAATAGCGCAAGCAGAGTAAGTTGGCAGAATAGTACGGGCAAACCCAAGGTGATATAATGAATTATTAGGACCTTGTCTCAAACTGAAAAATGAAAAAGGGCCTAAGACATAAACTCACTGAGAAAATTTTGGATTCAAATTCCAGAACTCCCCTTAAAAGAAAATTGGATAAGTGACAGGGTACATAGGTTCTATTTTTCCTTCTCTTCTCTCTCTTCTCTTCTCTCTCTTCTCTTCTCTTCTCTTCTCTTCTCTTCTCTTCTCTTCTCTTCTCTTCTCTTCTCTTCTCTTCTCTTCTCTTCTCTTCTTTCTTTCTTTTTTGTCTTAATATATTTAAAATATTTTTAAAAATATTTTCTAAATTAGTTCATGTTTGTAGTTCATAATTGGCTTGGGTGTGGTTACACATACATATTACAGTTTTTAAAATGCCTTATCCCTTTCTCTCCCCCCCCCACTTCCTGGGCTCCCCCAACCCCTCTCCATACTTGCTTATGTTATTTGTCTTAGCTCACACTATGGCATATATTATTTACATTAATTGGTGTATCAAGGTCCTGGACATGGCACATCTTTATTCTTCTCATTTCTCTTTCTCCTCTATTTTTCTTAAAGTTCTGTTCTTGTTCATCACAGCATAATGCGTATTCTGGTTAGTGAAATAGGCATTTACTTATGGGAATAGCAGAATAGAGTATTTAAAATTGGATTTCCCTATAAAAAGCATACAGTCTGAAGCACCATACTGAACAGCTTGGTGGAGTGATACCACATCACATAGAAAATGACTATCCAACCAATAGGTGTAGTAAGGGGCTGCCTGCCACCTGGCTACACATGACTCCCTATATTCCAGTGTACTTTTTGTCTCAGCCTCAATGCAAAGTTTGGATTTTCCACTTGGTGGTTTTTGAGAGAATCATGCTAGCATCTTTAAGAAAGGTTCAGCAGATCTTCTAACCAAGACAAAATGAAAAACTCTTTAAGTAGGCTTATCATTACATGGGCTGTATGCTTAGTGCCACTAAAATAAAACCTTCTGCACCACCTGCTTTTGAGCTTTGTTTTAGTATTTGTGACAGTCATTGAAACAGAAAACGAAGGGTTTATTGTTTTCTTTCATTTAGAAAGAAAAAGCTCTCACAGAACATTTTCTCATTGAAATGACTATAATTAAATTAATTTGGTATAAAGAAACTAATAAGAGAGCCAAAGCAAGCTATTTCAAACATCTCTTATGGAACCCACTACAAAAGAATCTGAAACACTGATTTTTTTTTGGTGTATAAAGCATTTAAGATGTTGATTAAGCAGTTGTCCTGTAATTCAGATAGGACTTGGAAATACACTCCTTCAGCCCTCTTGTGGCCATGGGAGTCAAGGGAAGGACTTTTTTTCACTTTATACATTGAACACCTAGTGCAAGACAGCAACTCAATTACTTTAAGAGATTGAATAATTCATTGGGGAAGTGGAAACAGAATGTAGCTCACACTCTTCTCTCCTTGATACAAAGTTATAGATTTAGGTTTTATATATATATATATATATATATATATATATATATAACCTAAATCTTGGCAGAAAACCAAGGCAGAAAACCAATATAGGCAGATAACCTATATCTTGGCAGAAAATTATCTCCTAAGTCATTATATGATTACCACAAATACTACCAAAAGACTAAATATAGCCTTTTTATTGGTATCACATTTCTGATGGTCCTCCACTGTAAATATGCCTACACAAATGCATGCACAATCTACTAACTACACATAAACACACACACATATACATACACACACAACATAATATATCAGAAAAATTATTCTGATTAGAGAAAACAGAAAATTTAAAGGCTAAGCCAGCCTTAAAATGCTATTTTCCCTTTAATACTATTTGAGTGTTAGAATAAAATAATTTATAAACCCAAGGAAAATCCTTTGTCTCAAAGACATATAATGAATAGTAGTATTCTTGATTGACAAGAAGGTATTCTGGCTGAATTAATAAAATAAAGGAAAATAAATAAGGTTCTCTCAATAGTTCAAATAACCAACCAAAACTGAAAATTCAGGAGGGTTTCATAGTGCAGTATTCATTCATTCATTCATTCATTCATTCATTCATTCATTCATTCATTCATTCATTCATTTCTGTGGTGTTTGTAAGGTCCTGTTAGGTGCCAGGCCTCTTAAATTTAAAGAACTAGTCCAGTATTATTTTCATGTATCTTATCTGTGGAAAAGATGATTAAGGTATTTTAATTAGTGTGGTTTTACTAAAGACCCTGATGCTCTCATTGGTAGTATGCTGCTAGGCTACAGCTGGAGAAGGGCAGTATAAAGAATAGTGCATTTAATTCCATACTGAACTGCACTGTCATGACTCTAATCAGGACCAGATTTGCACTGGGAATAAGATTTTGGTAAAATGGAACACATTCCATGGAGGCGATCATAGAGATCAAGAATCTCAAAGCCATAAGCCTTGTAGCTGAAAAAACTCAAAGGCTAGTACAAAGTTAATGACTTGAGAATGTGATAACAGCAAATGGGGAAAGGACCAACATGTGAAAAAGAGAATTAGACAGCTTTTTTCTTGCTTTATGAAACTATGAGTTTAATTTCCAATACTGCTTTTTTAAAAAAGAATATTTAATAGTAAGTCTAAATAGCTATGGGAAATTTAGCCATTCTTGTGATCACAGCAGATGCATCCTGACTTTCTCTTTTAATGTAAATTATGGCATTTCCTAAATTTATGAAGGGCACACCCTCGGTAACTAGATGGTCACCTGCACACAGCTCTGCCCGCCAACACGCATCACTGCTGTGAGCATTCCCTGAAGAGAGGAGCAGCCACACCCACGTCCCCAACACTGGACAACGCTGAGTGTGCTTCCTTACTTACAGTGTTGGTCATGCACCTGGCCCAAGTGCCCGGCCCCAGTGACAGCTGGGGACAGCACTAAAGAGGAAAGCACGTGGCACAAGGAGGTGACACAGTGATGATGACAAAAGAGCACAAGAAATGAGAAACCAAGAGCCAGCCAGATAGCTCAGCCAATTAAAGCACCTGCTTAGGCAGACGCAGGGATTGGGGTTCCATCCCCAGTGTGTCATGCCAGCCCTGCCCCTGGGGTGCTTTGAGACAGTACCTATAATCCCAGCACTTGGGAGGCTGCAAATAGGAGGACCAACATGAGTCCAATCTATATAGTGAGACCCTGTAGACACTGTTGGTGGAAATGTAAACTAGTATACAATGCAGAACTTAGTATGGAGATTCCTCAAAAAGCTAAAACTGGACATTACACTTGACTTACCTATCCCCCTTCTGGGTATCTTCTCAAAAGAGTTAAAATCATCATACTTCAGAGATATGTACACTCCCACATTTATACCATTCTCAAGTGAGAGGCGGGAAGAAGTCCCCACCAGCTCTGGTTGTCTATCAGCAAACCTGGAAGCCCTGGGGCAGTCACTTCTTGCCTGTATCATTGGTGGTGAACTCACTGCTCCCACTGCATACCCTACCTGACTGTTATGAACTAATAAAAGGGCCTTGCCTTACACGAAGGTGCCACTTCCTTTAGGCTGTGTTCTAAATGACTTAGGGACCAAACTAGTTCAATCTTCTGGTAAATATCCCAAGACTGAGCTGACGCACCTCATTTGTAGTGAGGGAAGACCTGAAGTTCAAGGACACACTTATAAAGCCGGAGCATTTCTAAAGGTAATAACTACTAAAATCATAGATGTCAGAGGATAACATTTTGTTACTCATTAAACTATATGATCTCAAATGTTCTCTTTTAATTAGGAATACTACATGATCCTTGGACTCTTCCAATGAAACCCCCTTTGGGTCTTCTCCTTTTTCCTTGCATTGCACTTCTTTCTCTGCTCAGTCTGAATCACTTCCTGCTCACACTCTGCCAGGGCCCCTGGGCCTCACTTGGGCTGATGTGGTTCCTCCCTGTGTGTCCTGCATCTTCCCAGACTAATCCACCTCAAGCGGACCGCTTTCCCCACACCTGCTTCTTGTTTGTCACACGAAGTTTGCATTGTGCCATTGGAATGTTTTCCTGTCACTTTGCTTATTTTCCACCCACTACTAAGAAATTAAATCCTACTCATTAGCTCAATCTCATGTTTCAGATCAAGACTGCAGAGCAGGATGGCACCCTCTGCAGAGCCTCTCCTGCAGCTGCCGTAAGGAGCTCTCACTTAATGTTCATTTACTCTTTGATTGGTTTGTGTTGCCAGGGACAGCAGAGCTACAACAGGCTCTGTTCTTGCTCACACTAGCAGTCTCACTCGCATTCAGCTCAAGACCAGACAAAAATAACTTCCTAATACTACCTGAATAACAAAAATAAAACCCAAAAGACTGTGCCCATAATAATTATGGGCATGTGCCCATAATCCCAGCATTTGGGAGGCTGAAAATGGGAGGATCACTATGAGTCTGATCTGTGCAGTGAGATCCTGTAGACCCTGTACTATATATGTAAAACACACATACACACACAAAGAAACCTACAGTACAAATGTAAATGGTCATCAAGAAGGATAACACTGTGATACTTTTATAGCTTCATGAGTTTCTCTGTCCGGATAGTTTGCCCAGTAAGATCACAAGAAAGTTCCACATGTAGGTGTCTCCTCTCTTCTGATGGACCAGGGAGTGCTCTCTTTGGCCTACAGTTGCTGTGTGATGCCCAGTCCCAGGGGAGAGCAGTGGTGAGAGCATCTGTGGGGTAACCAGGACTGCCCCAGTGGTAACTCTGTTCTTTACTGGTAACTTTACTGAAGTTCATGTTTTAAAATTAAGTACAGAGGAAGAAGAGCAGGCAGTTTCAGTTGCAGTTAACAGTTGTTCTCCTGCAGAGGAGTTGCAGTTGTGCTCAGTGTTCTTGTCTGATCAGGAAATGCTGAACTTCTTGTCAGCTGTAAGGCAGCATACTTCATTTAATGCTGAAACACACACTTCCTTAAAATGGTATTTCATACAAATCTTCTTATATAAAAATCAAGGACAAGTTCAGGCACTGCAATTGCCTTCCTGAATTCATACAGTAATGCCAGATTAGTTTTCTTTTAAGGTCTGGCAGAATTTTACCTACAGGCTTTTAATGAAATGTTGACTGATAGCTGTACCATTTGTTTCAAGATATGTGGCCCTTTTCAAAAACACCCACCCATCCACCCATCCACCCATCCACCCATCCACCCATCCATCCACCCATCCATCCACCCATCCACCCATCCACCCATCCACCCATCTGTCCACTAGTTAGAGCCCATGCTTTAAAAAAGTGAAAAATGCAGATACACTAAGACAATCCACAGCAGCAAGCAGACTGAAGCCATCACGAAATCATCTGTATTCCAGAGGAGGGGCTGGGTTTCATCTTACCAAATGGGACAAGAGCTCAGGAAGGGATGAGAGTTCAGGGTGGTGGTGTCACCTTCAGAGACTGAATCTGCGGCTTCTGGAGGCCCTGCTGGCTACTAGGCCGGGCAAGTCTCCACAGGAGTTGCACTCCTGGTGATGACTCACCCTCACAGTAACAGTGGGGCTCCTGGCCCAAGAGCACTGCTAAGCTATTAGCGTGTGTCTACACACATCCTTTGTCAAAGTTATGTTTCTAAGGAGGGGCCGAAGTGGGAAGGGAGGTGTCATGTGACACACAGGATATCCCAATACTGCTCCAACTGTGAAACCAGGTGTTGTGACCACACCCCATTGGCCTGAGTAGAGGGAAATTAGCCAAACATGTTCCCCAAAGCCCCTGGACTCCCTGTAGGGCTTTGTGAAAATTAGATAAAAGCTGACTCTTCTGCCTTTTCTTTTTCTCCTGATGCCAGATTTTTTTTTTTTATGTCTTTTGCTTTTTTTTTTTTTAACCCAACCAAATTTGTTGCTTTAAATTTCTTTTTCTTCCTCTAGCATCTTCAATTCTCTTTTGTGCCTCTGGGATAGCATTTTTTAAATCTTCCCAAGATTATCCTTGGGTCCAAGGAAGGGTACAGACCACCAGTCTATCCCAGGAACAAATGAAATGTTACTTCGCCCATAATGCCTTCCCAGGCTACTCTGAGATGTCAGCACATCTTCTACCAAACCCACTGTACTTACAGCTTATGTCTGTTCTTTGGCATATACTCTGGGATTTGTTTATTTCACATTATTGTCTCTTTTTATCTCTATTTAGCAGCTTTCTTCTTCTTTCCCTTTTATAACCATTGGAATGTCTTCAATTCCCCATTACACAGGGAAACCACTATGTATAAGTAGTATTTCTGATTGCCTAAAAGGCATCCTAAGGCAAAGCTGAAGCATGATCTGTCTATGGCAGCCACAGATTGGGTTGGTGGGGAAGCCTGTAGCTCTGCAGGACTGTGGGTGTGGCTCTTGGGGTCTTACACCTTAGGCCATGTGAGGTGAGTATGAGCCAATGTTTAGGAAATACCAATAGTTTCACAATTCACTGTGGGCCTGATAAGCCCAAAGTTTGTGCCAGGTAAACTGATGTCACTTTTGGAAACCAGTGTCTTAACTGTTCTTGGTATTAAATCTAGTAGGAGCATTGCAGCAATCTGAAAGCTTTCAACTAATCTACAGAAGTCACTGGGTTTCAAGACCCAAAACATGGTGAAAGTCCAGCTGCTCTCTCTCCAACTCTGCACAAGGGCGAGGACCTCAGGCACCTTACTTTCTGGGTACAAGTCAGGCAGACAGGTGGGTAGGACCATTCCCACAGGCTGAGGACACACTATCAGGACACAGTTTAGAGTGATGCTCAGAGCCAGGGTGTGAGTGATCAAGAAACAGCACTTAAGAAACGACATCCCCAGTATGTTGTATTTCCGGGAGAGGCCACAAATGTGCAGTCTAGCTCTACTGAAGCAGAGGGAGTTAAAGTTTAGGAAAGCATAACTTTTCATAGTGGGCCAAAATCCATAAAAATAAAAGAGCTTTAAAAAAAAAAAAAGACAAGGCAAGGTAAGAATAAGCTCTGGATTCCTTTAACACTGTAGCATTTACCATCTGCAGCCTCCTGCAGTGTGACATAGTTGGTACTTCCTAGAGTCTGAGACTTTTTGCGAGTGGGAGTTCTGGAGAGACTAAGACTCATTCAGGCCTACAGAAGCTTCACATTCTTCCCTACTATGTGAGGATGTCCAAGTTTGATTATACTATGATTTCATTCCAATTTAGGGTCACATGAGGCTCACCTCCCCATCCTCCATAGCATGAGTTTGAGGCCAGCCGAGCTACATGGTAGGTTCATGGCCATCTTGAAGTACACAGTGAGATCCTGTTTCAAAAACAACCAAAAACAAAATAATACTTTATTACTCCTACTCCTACTTGGTAGACTTCTCTCCACTGCCCTGAACTTTTCCTACATGTTTTAGGCCTGGCAGGGTACCAACAAGCAACAACTCCTGGACAGAAGTTGTACAAATTTCAACTAACACAACCAACTGAAGGTTCGGGGTGATTTCCTTGGACCAAAAGGAAGCAATAGTTCCATAAGGCAGGTTTCACTGAACACTTCAAGAGAAAATCTCAAATTTCTCCATGAGACAACAGAATAAATATTTCTGATTATTATAATATTGTTAAGAAATCTTCAGAAAATTTCTGTCAAGAAGCAAAGGACCTTGTAAAAGCTCAGATGCTCTCTCTGCTGAAAAATCTACTTTTCAAAGCTTCCTGCCTTACCCTTTAGGTCTCAACTTAAACGCCATCTCCCTGGGGATCCTGCTAAACACCCTAAGTACAGAAAATGAGTTCCCATTTTTCCTGCTGTCATTTTGTCCCACATTTCCTTCATTAGACTTATGGCACTTGGCCACCGTTCATTCTGTATGAGGGCAGAATGAACGTTCTCTGAGGGCAGGGGTCAGATCCTTGCTGCCACTCAAGGCCGGCACCTACAGAGAGGCTAAGAGAAGGCTAGCAGCCTATACTCTGTGGAAAGCTGACACCAAGAGGTGTCTCACTCCTGCAGGCTCCAGGTAGCAGAGACAAACTATGTCCCGTGTGCCACATTGACTATTGCATCACATTTAGCACTTTGGAAGCAACTGGAAAACTGTGTGTCATCCCTGAGACATTATTTTTATTAGAATTTTCTGCATTTTGTGTGATGCTAGTGGTTATGAAAAGCCCCACAGAAGTGCAACTTTTATTCCTACACTGAAGTGCTGTTTTTCAAGTAGGTAAAATAACACTATGGAAGGTGAAATGGCTTCAGCGACTTCTGAGTGGAGGGTCAACAATGCAGACCTGTGCAGTAAGTGTGAGTGTGTGGACCTTTAAAATAAGTAAAACTTACAGTAGGCTTTCTCTCTTGAGCAATTCACCCATGTGAACCAGAGTACCAAGAAAACCTACCAAATGGGAATCATTTTTTTGCAGGGGAAGACAGATGAGTGCACTAACTGCTTTCCTGGAAAAATCATAAAGGCAAAAGTTGCACTGTCATGGGGGAGCTGCTGCATTTTCACTGTGTGTGTATTTTATAAAAGAGATTCTTGGCTTGTCACAGAAAGGAAAGATGTAGCTCAAAACCAAATGTTGGGCAAAATTAAATTTTGTTTCTTGTTTTCATAGCATATAAATTATCAGACATTAGTTCTTGATTTCTTCAAAAATCATCTTTACCATGAACTACAAAACGTCTTGTACTGCCTCATCGCCTTATATTCTCAGAATCTGATGTACATTTTGACTAAAACAGCATCCATGATATGGAAAATAATATTGACTATTTCTTTTATGGTCTCCCTCCGCATACTTTCTACGGAGATCTATCTAGAATAGGGCAAGGGTCACTACTTCAGGAGAATGTCGAATAGTTCTGGTCACACTTTTGGATGACAAGGAAATGAATGAATCTCTCAACCTCATTAGAGAGTGTAAGTACTGCCACCAATTGGCAATGAGCACCAGATATGTTTAGTTTTCTTAAAAACATTCACTTAAGGGTATAAGCAGTTCCTTGAGTAGTTTAGAAGGTTCTACCTCTATCTTCCAAATTTGCCCCAGTGATATCCTAGTGATCATGGGATATCTTTATTGGAGAAAAAAAATGTATTCACATAGCGATGTTTGGAAGGTAGTATCAAATAATAGACTTTGGATTAAACAGATGTGAGTTTGACGTCAGCCATTTGTGCTTTGTTAACTGTATTGTCCTCATTTATAAAATGACAGTGATAACATGAAATTAACAAATAATAAGATAATAAGTATAAGGCACTTGGAACTCTGCAGATGTTGGATAAAGGTCCATTTCTTTTTTCTCAGAATTTTAGATGGAATAAACCACAAACAAAACAGTCTTCTATGTGATGTACTGTGAATTTTACACTATTGTGGAAGCGCTAACTTTTTTCCTCAAAGTCTTCATCGAAAAGCCAGAAACCACCAACACAATTCTGGCACAAAACTCTCTGGCACAACTCCCTGTGGTGGAGGAAATGTTCCAGATCTTGCTGTGTAGTGCAGTAGCAACACCCAAGACTGTGGTGGTTACTGTAACACTGACATATGCCTAGTGTGAAAGAGAAAGAGAAGTTTTATTTTTACTTCATTTTAATTAATTAAATTCTAACTTTAAATAGCTGCATGCATCTAGTGGCTACCAGACTGGACATAGCAGTTTTAGTGAATAGTGGGAACCACTATTAAGTGAGTAATGTCCGGTGCACCAGAGAAACATTTTCCAGAGATTTCTTGACCCCCCCAACTCCCCATGGCACCAGACCCAGCGCAGCTCAGCCTGTGAGTGAGGGCTCGAGGCCCGCTGAGCCAGAGGGACTTTTCCCAGCCTTCTGCTGTTCCTGCCCATGGTCCTAGACCCAGCACAGGTTGGCTGACCTAGCACAGCCTACCCGGTGAATAACAACATCCATTATCATCTTGGGAGCACAGAATACCCACCAAAGCCCAAGCCTTCCCACCTAGAGAGTGACTTGCCTGAGACACGAAGGCTGACTCCTGCAATTTCCTGGATTCTTGCCCCAAAACCAGCCAAGATAGTGGGAATTTTCACTACTCACTCTACATCATGGTTCGGTTCGTGCTCGCCGGACCAGGGAACCAACAGAGGGGAAGCACAGGAGCTGCAGCAAAAGGGAACTGAATACAACAGCTAGATCCAGGCCAGGCATGACTGGATAATCTCAAACTTAATAGACTGGCACCCGACTCTCATAACAAGCTAAGGTTATAGTTGCACCAAAGCTCTACACCAAAGGTCAGAGGTCAGTGTTATACAAAATGAAAAGGAAAGGAGAAAAACACAATCTCAGGCCTCGAGTCCACCAGTAAGTGCATAGTACACTAGCTCAGCTGAAATGAACGAATTAACAGATACAAAAGCAAAAGAACAAGAGCAGAAAGGTATAGAGGAAATCAGATGAGAATTAATTCCTCGAATAGAAAAGAAATGTCAGAATACATAGCATCTGAAATGAAGAATCAAATCCAGAAACATCGGGGGGGGGGGAACCAATGCTCACCCAGGACAAGTGAAGAGAGCACTATTCCAGCTGAAACGTATGAATTAACAGTGTCTGAAGCAAAGAAACAAGAGCAGAAAGGTCATGAGGAACTCAAAGCAGAAATAATTTCTGAAATCAAAAAAGAATTATTTGAAAAAAAAGAATTCTTTGAAATCATAGCATCTGAAATACAGAAACAAGTGCAGAAATATGCAAAGAAACCCAACTTGGAAAAACTCTGCAGAAAAATAATTAATAACCACCTCTAAAGAAGACATGGATAAAAAAATTGAGGAGATCAGAAATATGATGTATTCATTGAATGAGCAATACAGAAAAGAAATAGAACACATGAAACAGAGACAAAGAGACACAGGGAACTGAAAATATCAATCACGAATCTACAAAACCCTTGGAGAGAAAGAGAAGACAGAGTTTCAGTTCTTGAAGATGCTGGTGCAGCTAGAAAAAAGATGAGAAAGGATCTCTTAAAAATAATGAGAATGCAGGAAAAAAATAATCCATCACCTGCAAGATTAAGCCAGGATGAATAATGTGAGAATAATTGGTATCAATGAGAATCGAAGAGTCAATACAAATGACATGAAAAGAACTTGGAGAGAAGTAATCAAAGAAAACATCGCAAATATGAGGAAACAATCCAACATTCAGGTCACCAAAGCATACAGAACACCAAATAATTTCAACCCAAGTAAAAACACACCAAGACATATAATAGTCAAGATCCCAGAAATCTAACAAAAAAATAATATGCTGAAAGCTGCTAGAGAGAAGAAGCAGATCACGTTCAAAGGAAAACCCAAACTATAAAGGCAAGGAGAGCATGGAGCAGAGTTCTTCAAGTCCTCCATGAAAATAAATTCCAGCCCAAACTATTATACCCTGTAGAACTCTTTCAATTTGATGGAGAAGTGAAAAATTTTCACGACGAAAAACAACTAAAGAATTTCATGGTGACAAAGCCATCCCTTCACAGGCTGCTGAAAGATGTTCTAGAGAGAGACCACAATGACCAGAACTCCATGAATGAGAATGGAAGGAGCCCACTAAACAGGGCAGACAATTAAACACAGGATACAAAGGAGTAAACAACACCAGGTAAATATCATGAGAAACATGTCAGCACATTTCAATGATAACCATCAATGTAAATGGACTCAATTCTCCAATTAAGACAAATAGGCTGGCAGAGTGGATTAGGAAACAAAATCCAACAATATGCTATATACAAGAAACATACTTAACCCCTCAAAAGAACATTCAAAGACTCAAAGTCAACGGATGGAAAGCAATACTACATGCCCCAGCACCTCTGAAAAAAGCAGGAGTAGCAATTATGTTCTCAGACAGTCTCAACTTCAAACCATGAAGGATCAAAGGAGACAAAGAAGGCCACTATATATTGGTCAGGGGAAAAATTCAAGAGCAAGAGGTAACACTCATAAACATTTATACACCAAACACAGCAGCACCCAAGTATATAAGGCAAATCTTAATGGACATGAAAAACCTAGTATCTAAGACCACAATCTTAACACCCCCTTATCTCAAAAAGATAGATCAACCAGACAAAAAATTAGCAAGGAAGTAGCAGAACTGAACCAGAGCTTGGAACAAATGGACCTGGTAGACATAAACATAGTGTTCCACCCAACCACAGCTGAATACACATTTTTTTCAGCTGCACACAGGACATTTTCCAAAATAGATCACACGTTAGTCCAGAGGTCATGGGTAAGTATATGCAAGACAACACAAATTATGCCATGCATATTATCTGACCACAGTGCAATGAAACTGGAAATAAATGACAAAAGAAACCAGAAAAAACTGCTAAATTCATGGAAACTAAACAACAGCCTACTCAGCAATCACTGGGTCACAGAATAAATTATAGAAGAAATTCAAAAATATCTACAATTCAATGAAAATTCAAGCACAACTTTCCAGAATTTTTGGGATGCGATGAAAGCAGTTCTTAGAGGGAAAATCATAGCTATGAACTCACACATTAGGAACACAGAATGGGAACAAATAAACATCCTAAGGTAGCACCTCCGGCATCTAGAAAAAGAAGAGCAAATGAAACCCAGAGCCCAAAGACGGGAAGAAATCATAAAGATTAGAGCAGAAATTAATTCAATTGAGATGAAGAAAACAGTTGAAAAAACCACACAAAAAAAAGTTGGTTCTTTGAAAGACTAAGTAAAGTTGATAAGCCTCTAGGCAACCTCATCAAAAAGAGGAAAGTACATTGAATAAGGAATGAAAAGGGTGAAATCACCACAGACCCAGCAGAAATTCAGAAGATTATCAATAGTTACTTCAAGAATCTTTACCCTCATATATTAGAAGACATAGAAGAAATGGACAGATTCCTCGAAAGGTTTAAATTACCAAAATTGAACCAAGAAGATATGACAACTCTCAATAAACCAATAACAGACAACATCATACAAAACGTAATAAAAAGCCTACCAACAAAGAAAACCCAGGTCCTGATGGATTCACAGCTGAATTCTACAAGAAATTTATAGAAGATATAATCTCCACACTCCTCAAACTCTTCAATGAAATTGAAAAGGAATCAGTCCTCCCAAAAATCATTTCTAGATGCAAGTATTATACCAAAAGCAGGGAAATATACAACCAAAAAGGAGAACTACAGGCCAATCTCGCTCATGAACATAGATGCAATAATACTTAGTAAAATCCTAGCAAATAGAATAGAGCAAATCATCAAGAAGATCATACACCATGACTAGGTAGGATTCATCCCAGGGATGCAAGGATGGTTCAATATTCGAAAATCTATAAATGTAATACACTATATTAGTAGACTGAAATCTAAAAACCACATGATCATCTCAATTGATACAGAGAAAGCTTTTGACAAAGTCCAACACTCATTCATGTTCAAAGTCCTACAGAAAATTGGAATAGATGGACTCTAAAGCCATCTATGACAACCCAAAAGCTAATATAATCCTAAATGGTGAAAAACTGAAATCTTTTACTCTAAAATCAGGTTCAACACAAGGATGTTCTCTATCACCCCTCCTATTCAATATAGTCTTGGAATCCTTAGCAACAACCATTAGAAAAGAGGGAGAAAGAAAGGGAATAAAAATAGGTAAAGTTAAATTATCACTATTTGCAGATGACATGATACTTTACTGGGAAGATCAAAAAATTCCACCAAGAAACTACTAGAACTGATACGGAAATTCAGTATCATAGCGTGAAACAAAGTCAATACTCAAAAGTCAATAGCATTCTTCTACACAGATAACAAACACACTGAAAGGGAAACAATAGAAACAATACATTTTACAATAGCACTGTGGAAAATGAAATATCTTAGAATTCCCTTAAACAAGGAAGTCAAAGATCTTTTCACAGAAAATTACAACACCCTAAGAAAAGAGATTATGAAGATTTCAGAAAATGGAAAGATATTCCATGCTCCTGGATAGGGAGAACCAACATCGTGAAGATGGCCATACTCCCAAAATTGCTGTACAGATTTAATGCAATTCCATTAAACTGCCACCAACCTACCTCCCAGAGCTAGAGAAATCCTTCCTAAAATTTATTTGGAACCAAAAATGACCTAGAATAGTAAAGGCAATCTTGGCCAATAAAGACAAGGCAGGAGGCATCATCATCCTGACTTGAAATTATACTACAAAGCCACTGTGATAAAATCAGCATGGTATTGGCAACAAAACAGACCTGAGGATCAATGGAATAGATTAGAAGACACAGAAGCATCTATGAACACACTCAGCCATCTGATCTTCGACAAAGGGGCCAAACATACTCACTGGAAGAAAGATAGCCTCTTTAACAAACGGTGCTGGAAAACATGGCTTTCTACATGCTGAAAACTAAAACTTGACCCAGCTCTATCACCATGCACTAAGCTAAAGTCAGAATGGATTAAAGATCTAAACATTAAAACAGAAACACTGAATCCCTGGGAGAGAAAGTAGAATGAACTCTTGAAGACATAGTCATAGGTGAAGAGTTCATGAACAAACATATTTGCACGGGAAACAGTTGAAAGAATCAACAACTAGGATCAACTCTTGAGAAGTTTCTGCACATCAAAAGAAATTGTCAACAGAGTGAGAAGACACCCCACAAATTTTGAAAAAATCTCAACTAATAAGAAATCAGACAAATGTCTCTTGTCTAGAATTTATAAAGAACTAAGATATAACAGGGCCCTCAGATTTAAAGACCCAATTCAGAAATGGGCATCTGAGATGAATACACACTTCTCAGAGGACAAAATTAAAGAAGAGAATAAATATATGAAAAAATGCTCCACATCACTAGCTATCCATGAAATGCAAATAAAGACAACACTGAGATACCACCTCATTCCAGAAAGAATGGCTGTCATAAGGAAATCAACCAACAACAAATGTTGGAGAGGTTGTGGGGAAAAGGAAACCCTTCTCCACTGCTGGCGGGAATGTAGACTGGTACAACCATTGTGGAGATCAGTGTGAAGACTCCTCAAAAGAATAGGATTGGAAATCACATTCAAACTGGCTATCCCCCTACTGCGAATTTTCCCAGGGGAACTGAAAACATTATATCATAGTGATATATGTGTACCTATGTTTATAGTAGCACAATTTGTGATAGCAAAATCTTGGAAACAACCGAGATGTCTGTCATATGAGGAGTGGTTGACAAAGATGTGGCATTTCTGTATAATGGAGTATTACTCAGCTATAAAGAATGATAAACTTGAAGCATTTATCTTGAAGTGGGTGCCACTTGAACATATACTCATAAGTGAAATAAACCAGACACACATGTGCAAATATCATATAGTTTCGCTAGTATAAGAAATCAAAAGAAGAAATACAAATAGAAATGTACAAGAACAACTAAAAAGAATTGAGTCAGATAAGGCAAAGTGAATGGCATATGCTCCAGGATACTAATCAGCTTTTCTTCTGGATGGTTAACAACCTAAGTTCACAGATCAAAATTGGAGAAATAGAAGAGCCGCAAGGCCAGCCAACATTTTGGCCCTAGCCTTTCAAGGTTAGAGTAGACTCAGGACATAGGTGAACCTGTACTGTAACATCATGAAGCTCAGTTGTGCCCCAAATTTTCTGAACAAGGAGATTATGGAGCCACAGAGCAAGGATATCAATGATTTATGGTGTACTTGAGGAGAGTCACATGGAGGGAAAACTTTCTGCAAGGCTCTCACAGAGAGCGAACTGGTTTAAGCATTGGCCATGACTCATCCACATGGCTGACACAGACAATGGATGTACAGAGTAAGGTACATGATTACAAGGTAATCTCTGAGGGGACTTCACTGACCTCATCAAAAACAAAAGCTTCATCTTTTTTGTTATATAGGTCTTGATCTATCTTGGTATTAACCATCCAGCAGAAAAGTATAAAAATGAGGTATACAATGTGGGGCCATAATAATAAGTTGATCTGTAAATGGCTATAGTCAACAACTTCTTCAGATAGCTCACTATTTTTGTGGACTGCTGGACTTTGTTGGATTGTGTCGCCGAGTTCAGGTACCTAAACTGGTTTAATGACAATGGAGTGCCCATCTTTCACAGGTCTAGAGAAAAAAAAGGGGTATAGAAAGGAGGAATCATGATGCGTGTGTATAAACAATACAGTTAGGATAAATATGCCATACTTCTGCATAATTCTATGAGCAGTAAGATTTGCACTAATGGTGGTTGGACAGGATATTATGTTGTCTTCTTGTATTATGGACAACCCCTAAGAAAATAACAAGGTAGAAAGTATTAATTATTGAATCTGTGATATATTTCAGGTATAATAAAATAAGATAAGTAAACAGCTACACTCTCTTAATTTACTGATAAGAGACATCTGTAAGTATAACATCATGTATGTACCTTGTACGATTCCAAAACATTATGAAAACAGTTTGCAATGTATTAATTTATCGAATCTGTCGTGTTAATGTGTCTTGAAACTGTCTCATTTATATTTCTACTTCAATAAAATAAAAAAAATAAGATTGTTCAATACTTTCAGGCCACATTTGACACCTGAGGTACAGTCACTGGTGCTGACCATGCTTCTGGCCTTGAAACTCTATTTTCTTTATTTCTATGATACCAGTTGTTCATTCTTTCTTATGTGCTTGTTCGAAGCTTCCTAATCTCCTTTTCAGCTGATTTTGTTCGACAGTCATTTGCCAAGGTTAAATGAAATGGTGGGCTGTTCAGTTCTTCAGGGTGCCATTTGCATTGTAGGTGTCATAAATCAGTCACACATTCATCAACTGCTTGGCTGTGGCAGGTAAGGTGTTCTCTGATCATAGGAAGTCACCATATGGAGCCTTCTTCCCCCACTCTGATTCCTTTTGCCCCATGCTTCTTTGTTTCTGTTTGCGCTGCAGCTATAATGATCTCATCCCTACCTAGGAGTTCAACTGCTACCCATATGTCATTTATGGTCTTGAAACCGTCCCATTATGCAAGCCCAGATTTCTCTTCTTATATCTTATCATGCTCCCCATGGCTCAGCTTAATGTTCATTCATGCCATTAACACAGCACGATAAGGACAAGAGTGAGTTCAGCTGCCATCTTGATCAACACTACTTCCTTCCGTCTGGTCACAGAGGCCAGAAATGTAAGAGTTACCTCCACATCTCGCAGTCCTCATGCAGGACCATGTGCAAACCCTATAGCTTCTGCCCCTGGAGCCTGATTTGTGCAGATCCCTGCCATGCTCTTCCTGCAGGCGCATGGGCCTCCCAACGCTTTCGTGAATAGCTGGCCTCTCTGGTCCACTTGGCTTCCACACTGTTGCCAACAGGCCCTCTCTAACCTGAGTGCATTAGCATACTCTTTTGCTGACATTTTTCCAATTTTTATAGCTAGTGAATGTCTCTGAATCCACAGTATGGAATACAACACAGCCTATATGCACACCTTTCCATGTTAGGTCCTCCCACTTCTAATGTACCCATTTGGTCACACATCACTTCTGGATTCTCAGCCAGCCCAGATGACCACATGGAGCAGTTCATCACCATTTGTCTCCCAGTGGAATTCACCAGAGGATGCATTGGAGTTCCCACCCTTGCGTCCACTTATTCTCCAAGTGCCTCGAGAACAGGCCTATTGTTTTATTATTGTGTTTCTAATATGTACCTAACACCTCATGGTGCATTCATAACTGGTGGTCAACTTTTTTTTCCTACTCTATTTTTATTGATTTTATTGAGAAAACAATTGCAGTGAGACAGGTTGGTAGGAGAGTTACAATTAATACATTGCATATTGTTGTCTTTGTAGTAGTCATTCATGGCACAGGATGCAAACATGATTTCTTGTCCAAACACTATTAATACAAACCTTTCTTCTCATTGAATTAAGAAAAAGTAGCTATATATTCATTCTAACCATTTTGCACATAGAGATACAAAACGGTAGTTTATCATACTCATCTTGTAACAAAAATACAGAAGACACAGAGAAACCAAATGTAGACCACGAGGCTCTATCCATGTGAATTGTGGACTGCATTGTTCACACACGTTCTTTCTATTTGTCTGGGAATACATTATGTACTGAATTTACACCTCTATCAATACATTGTTGTAAAAGAAATGGAGATGTATATAGCTGCAAAGATAGTAATAGGTCTAGATTTAGACCACCTATCCAAAAGAAGAGCACTCTGCTTAACCTAGGAAAATGCCAGTACAGCTCTTCCACAATGTTCCTGTCAGTATTTATAGTAGGGGCATTTTCTTTTTTTATTAATTTTATTGAAGAACAAATAGCAATGAGACAGTTTCAAATCAAATTAGCAGGACAGATTCAATAATTAATACATTGCATATTGTTTGTGTAGTGGTTTTTTTGTTGTACAAGGTGCATATATGATATTCTACTTACAAACACTATTAGAGCTGATGTCTCTAATCAATGAATTAAGAGAATGTAGCCATATACTTATCTTATTTTTTAAAGCTAAATTATAGTACAGTTTCAATAATTAATACTTTCCACCTTGTTATCTTCCTAGTGGTTGTCCATAGTACAAGAAGCCGCTAATGGTCAACTTGTAGCAGCAACTGAACTGAACCAGCATGGTGCTGGGTGTGGGAGGCCCACATGAAGATTGGTGCCAACTAAATAAAAAGAACTGGACAGGAAGAAGTTAAGAAGCCGTTGGTAGTTTTAGGTCTGTTCTCCTGGACCTTGGTCATGTTGGCTTTCCTGATATGCATGCAGCTGTCCTGATCATTGTAGGAGCTCAGGACCTTGTCATTGCGAATGGCTATGGTTCACTTTGGGAAAGCTCTGGTCCTTACTTTGAGCATGACTTCCTGGCTCCAGTGCAGATCCTTCAGCCTGCTAGGAGATCATTCATCCTGATGGTGCAGACTTTCTACCTTCTGCCACTGACCTTGGGGCCTTCCCTGCACAGATCCATGAAACAGGTCTGTGTGAGACATTGTCGTGGGTCTCCAGCTGGACTCATAAGGCACATTGTAATGGGCTCTTGGCTCTGTGGGATCAATGTCCTCAGCTGGATTATTTTGGCCTTAGTGTGTAGACAGATTTTCTGCACTCTCTTTTAGTGACTATGACACACACTAATTCTATTAAGTGTGTGTCCTGTATTAAACTGTGTTCTCCTTGCAAACCTCGAACCTGGTACTCAGATGTTTGGCAAATAGAAAGATGAATACATAGGCCAAACAGGGGGAGAGGAAGGGAAAATCCTTCAAATGCCTCTGGATAATTATGACAGCGGGGACAGGAAAGAAAACATGGGCTGTGACATACAAGATATCTCTAGATCCAATTAACAATTGCTCTGCTTTCCTACCCATGTAGGCAGAAGTATAGATGGCATCAGTGTTTCACAAATACCTTTTATTCTTGTGCTTCAGTTATTTTTAAATCTACAAATTGGTAAAAAAAAAATACCTCAAACCATTGATACTGCTTAAGTCCCCTATGAAAAAAAACTATGACACTAGATATAAACATTAAAGATATTCAAATGGAGGGAATATGCATATATTGGCTTTACACAGAACTATTTCAAAACAGTAGGCATGAAAGGCAGCTCTCCAAATGTGTTTTTCTTTTGTTGTTTGGTTTTCTTTAAAAAGTTTTTTTGAAAATCACAGCTGTTTGTAGCTGTACATAAACAAGCAGTAATGTAACCTCCATCTGAAATAAGGGATACCACCTCACAGGAGCACTCATTCCAAGCGCCTTGGTGCATGCCTGAAACTACACATGATCTCAAGCCCCACATAAGCTGAAATTTTTGCTACATATTTATAGACCTGTGACAAAACTTAACTCATAAACATGGTAAGGAGTGAACCATAACTAATAATAAAATAGGACACTTATTTCAAGGTACAATAATGAACTTCTGTGAACATGGTCTCCTCTCTCCATACCTTTGTGTATTGCAATCACTTTTTCTTCTCCTGATGCTCTGAGATGATACTGTGCTACATGTTGAGACACACTGCAGCAAATGACAGAGGCTACTGGCCACAGTGATGTGACCCTGGGACAGCTCACCTACTTCTTGGTGACTAGCTGGGAGATGTGCACAGCGTGGAAACAAGGAAGAAAGGAAAGACGCACATCCCAGGTGGGACAGGGAGAGACCATCCTGCTACATGATATTACATGCAATCTAATACTTAACAGTGCATTTTTTTCTGGAAATTTCCACCTACCATTTTCAGACTGTAGCTGCCTATGAGTGACTAAAAATCACAGAAAGTGAAAAGGCAGTTGTACATGGAGAAGGGAGTGAATGATCAAAGTATAAGGTGAATGCTTAATTTAAAAAAAATATAGCAAAAGACACAGTTCCATGAAGCCCCTCCTCGCCACTTTCTGAAGGATCTCTGGAAGTCCGCTTTCATGACTTTAGAAAGTATGTTAAGAAATATGATGAACGCTGCTGCTCAGTGCCATGCAGTGGAAAGGCAGACTTGTAAACTCAATAGAGTGTTGTGTTCACAGCCACCTTACTTGACCTGGAGCCTGGCGACTGCTGGCTCTTCATGCAAGACAAAGTGACTGTGAAGATACATGGTTTGAAATGATGCAGGATGTCTAGGCAACCAGAACAGCACAACTCCACACACTCACAAAAGGGGACCTCTAGCACTGCTTCAGAAAGTGACTAGCACAATCTGGGCTTGGTGATGAATGCTTGTGATCCCAGCACCACGAAGAAGAACTGGCTTCTGGAACACATTTTTATCTACCCAGTGGCCTAATGCAAGTGCTGTACAGACCGATATACATTTGAAGCCCAGGAAAAATGTCACTTTATATGAATGCTAACTCCACCTACGTTCCCATTAATCCTGAGAGATCTATGAAAGTAAACCGATTCACTTCACCTGGTGGGCTGCAGTCACAGAATCTACTTTGTTCTTCTACTTATAAGCAGATTTAAAGATAAACAGTTTTTTAAAAGGCCTTTTAAGAAAGGTTTTCTCCAGACCTTCTTTGCTGTGTTCAGGTGTTATTCAAGTATGTTCTAAATCTTTCCAGCCTATGTCTGAGCACATTCTTTTGTTGTGTTCTCAGCAGAGATACAGAATACCTGGCCACAGCCAGGTGTCTTTGCTGCTTTATTCTCCATGCATCCAATGCAGTCACTGTTTCTGAAGTTCTTCCCTATGCTGACCCATATTTCACCATATATGTATTATTTTCATGAATGAGGTCTTCTGAGAATAGGAAGGCATGAAGAGGTTGGGGGCGGGGATGAAGAGTTCAGATGTGCCGTGCACACACAGCAGCCCAACTTGACACATGCAGTCCCTGCACATGGCCAACACACACAAACAAAAATTAAAACGAAAAGCTGGGTTAATGTTCTGTAATTTCCAGAGTGAGACATCACAACTAATAGGAGAAACATTCACTCTCATTGGCTTATTAAAATCTTGCAAGTGGTTCTATACAGGTAAGAATACAGCTAACTTAGAGCGTGCTGCAAAAGATTTCCTACTTAAACCCACACTGGATAAGATACACTGACCTGCAGAAATCACCTAAAAAGATGTGTTGATTCCCAGGCTAACATAAAGAAGACCAGATAAAATAGTATAATGGAGTTTCTAACATCACAATGTTTTGAAGAAAAAGCCTCATGAACAGGAGTAGACAACAAAAATTTATAGTTCATTTCTTTCCTAACAGTGATCAAAAGGAGAGAAGCCAAATCCTGGTATTCCGGAACCAGCAGAGCTTGCTAAGTGTGACAAAACTTTGCTTAAACTTTAGCACACCCCATCAGAACCATTTCAAAATCACTTTCTGTACTTTCTCTCTATTCTGTGTTAATGAAACCATTTCTTTCTTAAAAACCTGAAGACCCTGGGCTGGCCAGATAGCTCAACAGATTAAGGCACCTGTTTAGGCAGATGCAGGTACTGGGTTCAATCCCAATGTGCCCTGCCACCCCTGCCTCCAGGGCACACTGAGACAGCAATTGAGACTGGGCCTGTAACCCCACTGCTTAGGAGGCTGAAAAACAGGAAAGATCACCATGAGTCCAATCTGTGTAGTGAGACCTCATAGACCCTATAATAAAATACATAAAAAATAAAAAATCCCTAAAGACCCAGTGTAATGGTCTTACTCCACATTGTGAGGTTTGACTGAAAACATCTTGTAAGCCCCACCCTGTGCTTCACCTTCTTCCCTGAATTAGGCAGCCTGATAGGAAAGCCAGGTGCTCTCTGTGTCACCTGCAGTAGATTCAGACCATGCACTACAGACTCTCTTTTTTTAAATTTAATTTAATTTAATTTATTTATTTTTATTTTTATTTTTTTTTATTTTATTGAACTACAAATGTCAATTAGACAGTTTCAAGACATCTTAACAATACAGATTCGATGAATTGACACATTGCAAACTGTTTTCATAATGTTTTGGTATTGTACAAGGTACATACATGATATTATATTTACAGATATTATTTTAGCAGATATCTCTTATCAGTGAATTAAGAGTGTAGCTGCTTACTTATCTTATTTTTTATACCTGAATTATATCAAAAATTCAATAATTATTTTCCTAGTGGATGACCTTAGTACTAGAAGCCGACATAATATCCTGTCCAACCACCATTAGTGCAGATGATCATCTCAATTGATGCAGAGAAAGCCTTTGACAAAGTCCAACACTCATTCATGTTCAAGGTCCCACAGAAAATTGGAATAGATGGACTGTATCTTAACTTGATAAAAGCCATCTATGACAACCCAAAAGCTCATATAATCCTAAATGGGGAAAAACTGAAATCTTTTACTCTTAAATCAGGTACAAGACAAGGATGTCCTCTATCACCCCTCCTATTCAATATAGTCTTGGAATCCTTAGCAACAGCCATTAGACAAGAGGGAGAAATAAAGGGAATAAGAGTAGGAAAAGAAGAAGTTAAATTATCACTATTTGCAGACGACATGATACTTTACTTGGAAGACCCCAAAAATTCCACCAAGACTCTCTTGAGCCTGATCCTGAGGCACTCCAGGAACACAGGCCTCCTCACTCCTGCATTCACAGTGCTCTCCAAATCTTCTCAGGCCTGCTTGAGAAGTCCTTTTTACTCTCCTGGAAAGCTTCAGTAGGAAAGTAATAAACCTCAGATCCTCCAGATATGCTGTGCTTCATAAACCTGCAAGCTCAAGCCAAATTTTGTGTGCAGGTTGGTTCCTGCTCCTCAGAGGAAGGAGCGCCAGTGCAGAGGATACTGGAAGGAGCAGCCTTTAAATGTGGACCCACGCATTCAGTACCTGGCAAGAGTACTACACTAAGTAAAACTTAATAAAATGGGATTCTACTTTTATAATCATTCCCCCCCCCAAGTTCCATCAAAAGGAACCAATTATAAACTGACAGCAAGACTGAATTCATAGCCTGGAAAGTTGAATACCTGTCTTTGGAACTGGTAACCCTTGCTTCTATTTGCCATAGGGAAATGCCATTCTCTTTCTCTAAGCAATGATACTCCATGTGAAAGGACAGGTGTACATGAGAGAAAGCCAGCTCAGAAGCCTGCACAGGGCAATGATTAACCTACATGGAACAAGTGAGAGGAAACAGATGTGAAAGCTTTTTATTATAAGCCTGAGTAACCTGGCTTTGTGGCACTGTCTGTTACAACACCGTATTGTGCTTTACAGTGTTGGGTTAGCCAGCCCTTAAAATGCTTCAGATCCAGAGCTCGGACTCACTAACTGCTGGTGCAGATGTAGAGCGACAGGAATTCTTACTCTCTGCTGGTAGAAATGGTACAGCACACTGAATGGTTTGTTACAAAATTGGGCCCACTCTTACTATACTGTTTGGCAATCATGTTCCCTGGTAATTACTCAATGGAGTTAGGAACCTATGTCCACATAGAAACTTCACACAAGTGCTTACAGCAGGTTACTTATAACTGACAAAATTTGAGGACAGCCACCATGCCCTTTGGTAGGTGAAAGACAAACTGGTATTCCTGAAAGAAGGGAGGTAAGTCAACACAAGACAACAGCTGACATGGAAAGAACTCACCAGATTTACTAATGGAAAGGCCTCAATCTGAAAAGGCTGCACAGGACGTGATTTTATGCATGGGATTCTAGAAAAGGCAAAACTACAGAGGCAATGAAAAGCTCAGTGTTTGCTGTGGTTTAACAGAAAGAGGTGAACAGAGAGTTTTGGAGTGCGTGAAGCTGGAGTGATAGCTGTGGGCAAGCACATGCTATTACAAACATGTGCAGTGTGGAGGAGCAGCGCAGAGCCCTGTGTAATGCAGACCTGCGTGGCGGAGTTGTGAGGACCCCGGAGTAGTCCACGCATGTGTGTGCTGGAGCAATCCAGCCACTTGCTGCACTTTCCAATCAATTTGGTGGAAATCTAAAAATGTTCTAAAAAAAAAAAAGAAGCTTAAAAACACCCTAAGTACTGCAAGGCCAACTTTTGACCCTTTACTGTAAATGTTAAGGCTGAAAAAGCTGCACATCTAGAAGGATAATATTGACCATACTGCAAAGTTAAAAGGCACATTCATTTTCAAATGTGTAAATAATATAAATTAATACCCAGAGTCCTAGAGGCTTGGAAGCCCAAGAGAAAGGTACCAGTAATTCAATGCTCCAGAAAATGGCTTTTTGAAGCACCTTCTCGAGAACCAAATAGAAGTCTTTTGATAGTTTCAATGTAGATAGAACCTAGAAACAAGGTATTTGTTTTGCCTTTGTCTTGCTTTACATTTTCTCTGTCATTTTAATTTATGCTGACCAGAATGTCATTTCATTAACTGCTGCCAAAACTGTTGCTCATTAACTTCATTCCTTAAATAAATCTAGACATACTACTTGATGTTTGTATTTCATGCAGCAATGCAATATCTTATGGAAACTTTGAGCTGCTTGATAAATATATGAAATATTATTTGCTAAGCAAGAAATATGTAAGCACATAGATAGCATTGTATTTAAAGATTGCTGAGGTTTTGGAATTACCCAAGGGGTTCAAATATCAGTTTCAAGTACCATGAGACTTGGGAGAGCTATTAACACTACCTGGCACAGGCACGCGACTCAAGGTGAAAAAATCCTACCCAGGGCACTCCGTGGTCCCCAGCACCCAACACTCTGCCAAATTTGTCCCCAGGAGCCCTTTGGGTTCTAGTACTCCTGGACCTTGTGAAGGCTTCATGAGCTTGACAGTTCAGTTTTACTCAGAATATGCAAATTTAATAAATTTCATTTGTGGAGGCCTACTACAGAACAATGAGGAGAATTAGGCTCTACAGTATCTTATCCACTGATTTTTTAATGTGAGTTGAGGGAGCAGGCCAGAGGGTCAGGGAAGAACTAAAGACCATTGCTCCTGGGTGCGTGCTTGTCTGAGCCACAGCAAACCCTCTCTGCACAGACACCCCAGCCAAAGCCCTAACTGACTGACACAAATAGGCAACTGACTTTCCAATCTATAATGAAACTACTATTTACCTTAAAGTGGTAGTAATCCTCCTATAGAAATCTGTCATCTGCCCTTGAAAAGCAGGGCTACACACTAATTCTGTGGAAGCAAATTCAGATGGTAGAGTGGCAGATAAGAGACCAAGGAAGGACTCTGCACCAAGGGGTTTAGAAGGCAGACTTTTATTTGTAGTGGCAGCAGCTGAGGAAAACTGAGTTTTCAAATCATTGGCCCAGGGGTCAGGGATATAGCTCAGTGACACAGTACCTGACTGGCAAGCATGAAATCCTGAGTTTGATTTCTGGTAACAAAAATAAAATAAAATAAATCCTTATTCAAATCATTGTCCCAGAGTCAGATTTAAGTTCAGTTTATATACGCTTTGCAAGTGAGAAGTACAAAACTGACCACAAGTTAATACATGATCAGGTACATGGAATACATGAATTATGTCATATATTATCAGGCATAACTGTATCATTCTGGGAAGGGGAGGATGTGTAGGTGGGATGAGCATAGTTAAGTGTGTCCTTGATAGTGCCAGTCTTTCTCCAAACATGACGGCCTTGAAGCAGGCTGGAGTCAATACATATTTTCTTAATTGAAGGAAACTCAGTCACCTTGACCTGTCAGGTTGATGGATAATAGCTGGGGCCAGACAGTCAAGGTTTTTAGCTCAATTTAATATGTTAGCTACATGACAAGCTGTAGAAGCCTGTGGTCCCAGACCTCTAATTGATTTCTAACTTCTGCTAAAATATACCTACAAGTCTGCTATTCTGTAAGTGTCCTTACATTAGCAGTGGATGAGATTCTGAAAGGAATGACCCTTCCTGTTATCTCTTTTTTTTTTTTTTTTTTTTTTAGCTCCAGTGACTTCTTTTGAAAGCCTTAAAAAACCCTCCCAGCACCATGTGTGCGGCAGCCTATGAATGCAGTGCTGCGGCTGAACATTCAAATGTAACAAAGGTCAAACTTCAGCGACGACGTCCCCATAGCAATTGCTGAATGGCCAGTCACTTCCCCAGTAACCATTTGTGAAATGGGGAGCAGTCCCAGCCAAAAGAAGTCCTGCAGTACCCGCAGGCTTGTCTGCTGTTTAACAGTGTTGCCTGGTATGCTGCTTTTGCTTTTCAGTATGTTGACACAGATTAGTATTCACACTGCACATTCAAGTTCTGTCACTGAAAGAGAAGCTCTCACACCTGGCTAGCTACTTAGATGTCAGCACTGGCTGTGTGGAATCTGGTGACTCTCTGCTTCGCTTGGAGGGTTATAAGTCATTATAAATGTTTCCTTACATTTTCATGAAGAAACATTTGCCACAAATCCTGGCAGGTGAATTGGAAGGCTGTTTTTACACTGTGGGAAAAATTTAGGAGCATTTACGTCTAAGCAAATGAACACATGAGGGAACTATATAAAAAATAAGGCCTTAAAGCCAAAGGGTTAATGCACCTAATCTGAAGTGAAGTTTTATGGAATATTAAGCCCACTTTTAAAGCAGAAGTAAAAAAAAATTATCTAATATACTAAGCAGGAGAACACAGATAAATCTTGAATTTGTCTTCTTTGTAGTGGAAGGTCAGCACAAGCTCAACATTAAGGCAGAATCACCATGGGAGATTAAGCAGCCAGTTTATATAAAGTCAAGTAGGCGATTCAGGAATATTCAGGACAAGGGTCAGAAAAGCACTGCCCCTGGCCCAAAGCCAGTCCACTGGCTGCTGCTGCAAATAAGTCCAGCTGGAGGGCAGCCAGGCCCACTAATTGACATTCACCTTGGTTGCTCCAGGAGCAGAGCAGAACAGCTGTGGCCGAGAACCCTGGGTTGGCAAGGCCTAAAATATTTACAATCTGGGCCCTTGTAGAAAATTCAGTGAGCAACTTCAGACAAAGCATCAGATGTATATGATGCTCCCTGTTCACAACTCTCTGCTGTGGTTGAGGAAAGGACCACACGGAGCACACATGTGTCCAGAAGACCTCTGCAATCTTTTTTCTGGGATAAAGTCATTAAACCCAGCTTGAGGTGGATACCTTTTCCTTACAAGAAGATATGGATGCTACTTTTTCATAATGTAAACCATGGATGTTTAGAATGAATCCACTTTAAAATCTGTCTTATTTGGCTTGGGATGTAGCTCAGCAGCATAGGCATTTGTGTGAAAAGTGCAAGGGCCTGAATTCAATCCCTAATAACACACACACACACGCACACACACACACACACACACACACAGTAAAATAAAAAATCTGTCTTATTGATTTTAAAGTCTTTAAGTTCATCTGCCTTATATTCAAAATCTAAATATAACATATATATGTATACATATATATATATATATATATATATATATATATATATTTAAACTTTAGACAAACTTTAATTGAAAATAAATTAGAAATAAAAGATGTATGAAAGGTTTATGAACAAAATTATATAATAATTCAGGTAAGATGTTATGTAATAATCAAATTCTAGCTAAATAGAAAAAATATTTATTTTGCACAGCATGAAGGAATGCTACAAGGAGCTCAGTAACACACAAAACTGATCTTTAAACATGAGTAAGACATAAATACTTTTATTCCTGGAAGAAATACGACTTGAACATACCTATGTATAGAACTTTGGCAAGAAAAATTCAGGCAAATACTACTATTAAAAAAAAAGCCCAAGCCACAGAAGAACTGAAACATGTACAATTTTGACAAGAAAGTCTTGAAACTTCTGTTCAGGTGCAATCCTACATAAATAATCAAAATAATTGCAACGGATTGCAAAGAGTTTGCCATTTGCCATTTTCAGAAAAAAAGAAAAAAAACAACCTTGTCTATAGTTATAAAATAGTCAGGTTAACTTCGTACCTAAAAACATACTCAAATGACTCACTAAAAATTGAGCTGAAACTGCTCAGAAGATCAGATGATGCAAAATAATATCCGGCATTACGAGTCTCCTTTCTGTCTATGAGACAGTGACAAGAATAGTTGTTAGGGTCAATTGAGGTCTTTCCCTGACTTCTTGAGAGACACATCTGTAAGAAGCACACAGGGTCTCCCAGGGCTGCAACATGGCCCCCAGCCGTAACACTCACTATGCCCCACACAACAAAACAGAGTATGTGTGCCTGAAGCGAGGGAGAGAGTTCTGGATATTTTGAAGGCGATTAATGACAACGTGTCTTTCACTGAAATATATTTTAAAATGTTAATATTCATTGTATTTTCTGATTACTCCATGTTGATCAAACGTTGGAGGCAATTTCTGCCCAACACAAACATCACTTGGCAGTATCCTCGTCTATTTTGTTCACTGGGCCTGGCACTGTGTAACTTGTGGCTTTTCCTCGAAGTCCAAATGACAAGGAAAAGTAATGCCTTGAATCAGGACAAGGTGGCAACCAGCACGGTGTGAGGAAACACACTTATTAAAGAGGACTTCCAGAACTGCTTCAGAAAGGGCAGAGTAGTGTGCAAGTATGTGTAAAGTGAGGGGGTATTTGGGAGGATTAGAAGCACTATGGGGTCCACGAACCAACAATGACCTCTGTGCTGTGAGGAGCGAGTCTGCACAGCAGGAAGTGAGGGACCAGCCTGTGCACGTTCCTTCCTCTGCATTTGCTGTAGTTCCTCATTATTTGCATTACTGCCTAAGTTCTGTTTCCTGGAAGGTCAGTGGCAAGACTGGGTTCTCAGAAGATCACAAACCTTGCTGTGAGCTGTGATTGTGAGGGGTCAAGCCCGTGAGCTCCAAAGGAGAATCGAACGCCTGATGAGATGAGGTGGTACTGAGGCAGCAGTGCCAGCACTGGGAAGAGGCTGTGAGCCCTGAAGCCCATTAGTAAGGGGCTGATGGCACAGAGACCACTGTAAATGAATTGTTTACAGACTCATAGCAAAAATCTTACCCTGTGTGGCAAGCACCAATTAAACTGTGTCTGGTGGCAGGCTTTACAATGGTGAGTGAGCTGATATAACTCAGTTTTCAATCTGTCTCTGGTGGAAGTTCTAAGTCAGAATCCGGTAGTTATTTTAGCTATTTACTACTTTGTCCACATCTCTTTCCTGCACTGTGCTCCTGTCTCAGTCAAGTCCGCAAACTAACCATAGTCAAAAAAAGTAAAAAGTAAACTTTACTGAAGAGTTTCTTTGAAAACAGGGAAAGACCCAGGCTGCCAAAAAAATGATTCTTCACTTAAAAGAAAATACCAAGAGTCCTGATAAATACAGGCTTGGTACAATAGGAGATTCTCATCCTTCTAAGTCTGCTTTGTATAACGTGTGGTGACAGCTATCCACTGTAGCCATGAAGCCTGTGATCACTTCTACACATGGCAACCAAGCACTCTGCACTTAGATACTAGGTTTTGGGGGTTTTTAAAGGGAAAAAACCCCAAATAAATACAAGCAGTTATTGAAGGCTATCACTTCATCAAATGTGTCTACACTGAGAGTGTCATTTTTCGTGGCTCACCACACTGCTCAAGCCAAGAAGCCCTTGATCACTGGTGAAGGGTTGATACTGCCTATTCTAGGGATATTTACAGCAACTTCTAGGAGAGGCTGTGGTTTAAAAGGTGGCATGTGTTTGTCTTTCAGCCAGTAGTATAGCTAGACAAAATGGTGACACAGCAGAGGACACTGAGCCACAACTAACAGAGCAGATTAGCGAGTCACCGTGGTACACAGCCCAGATTGGGGAGTCTATTGGTGTTGATAAGGCAGCCATGCCTGTGTCTGTGTGGTACATTTTTCAGGAGGACATGCATGGGGATGTGTCATGTACACTTTTGTTGCTAACTAACACCATACCCACAGCACTATTGAAATCGTTGACTGATTACATAGCAGCAAAGTTGAATTGATCATTTTGTGTCAGTATGTACCAAGACGGATGGAACAGATACTGTGACTGAACAGCTGTCTGTTTTTATTACTCAGGTTAAAGAGGTTGCTTCTGAATGTGAGTGGGTACACCATGTCATCCAGAGGGCACGCTGGCCACCCCAACAAATGTCACCTGCACCTAACAATGTTTTTCAAATGTGATTAAAATTATCAAGCACATTAGAAGTACCACTCTTCATGTCATGCCTGCTCATGCCCCTCTGTGAGGGGCTAGACACAGAGCACACACACAGAAATCCAACAGCTGCTTCCTAAGGGATCTCTAGACAGAGGTTTTGAGTTGTAAGAGTCACTCCAAGACTCTCTCTCTCTTTTGAGGAATGGTTCCCA
>PVKA01003362.1:64314-111122 GCA_004027165.1 Ctenomys sociabilis
TTTCTTCCTTTCTTTCTTTGGCAGAACTGAGGATTGAATTTAGGTCCTTGTGCTTACCAGGCAAGCGCTTATTCTACTGAGCTATCTCCCTGGCCTCTAACATGCTGCTAACATTAGCAGAGACTATAAAAGAGAGTGGGCCAAGGTCTTCTCTTTCCCAGCCAGTGCAGGCTCACCTCTTTTAGCTTTCCAAAGAGTTTGAATACTACTTTTCAGCTACAAAAGACCTCAGAATGGGGGTAGGGTGAGATCTGCAACTTATCTGTGAACAAGCCAAAAGAAAACTTCATCCTTGCTAAACTGTTTGCAATCACAAATGAAAGTGGCCTGAAAAGTATGTTTGAGACTTCAAATCTCCTTATGTTTTGGATTAAAGTCAAGGCAAAATACCTTGTGATTGTCACAAATCACTGAAAAACCTGATTCCATTTCGAACATTTTATCTTTCTGCAGCAGGATTTTCTGCAGTGAAAATAATCAAAAAGAGATTGCAAACAAGGCTGGATGTGGCAGCTCATTTTGGGTATCACTGTTTGCTAACCCCAGATGGGACTATCTAGTTGCAGGAAACCAAGCTCAAGGCTCCCAGCGATTATGTATTGTGGTGAGTTGTATAACTACCTCAGTATATATTACACTACCTCTTTAACAAGAGGTAATGGGACTGAATCATCCTGAAACCAGCCCTGAACATCTGTGGAAAAATTGTCTTCCAAGAGATCAGTCCCTAATGGTAAAGAGTTCAGGGACTACTGTTTTACTATAGTAAATTTTTAAAAATTCAAATATCACAGTATTTTTATCAATTATATTATTAATATAATTATAGAAATACTGTAATATGACAGCAAATTTTATACCACATAGAGTTCATGTTTATGACTCATGCTCTTCCTATATGATAGCATGGTCTGAAATGCTGACTGTCTAAATGCAGGAGAGTGTGGGAAAATCTCTTCCTCCCCAAAGCATGAGTCTCCCGCTTTATGTGATGGGTTGAAGAGCAGCAGGGTGAAGGGCTGAAAGGAAGGATGGGGCAGGGAATTCTGCTGAGCAGGCATTTCCTTACACTGAGGGCTGTTCAGTGTTTCTAGTTCCTCCCCCCTGATGTTTCCTCTCTCTGTCACAACAACCCAAATTAGGAGGTCCCCTGCATGGCCCTTGAAATGTGCCTGGGATGTGGTGCACATAAAAACACTGGGTCAAAAGGTACAGAATAACCTTTCCAGTATTGAATTCCTATGATTCCACAATGTGATTTTTATAAAACTCTCCTTTGTCTTTATTTTATGAAAATTACTTATTTGATGTCTGATCATCTACTTGAGGATTAAGCTACAAAATCATTCACACATTCATCCTGCACACTGTTTCAAGTTTTTAGGAAGTTAAATTTTCTAATACTGTAGCACTCATTACCTCCTTTTAAAATTTTATTCATTGGTACCTAAGCCTGTGCTTGGACCAAAGGTATAAGTTCTGACAGCAAGAATGGTTTCTTAGGTAAACCCCGTAACACATGGATGATAGACACCAGTGAAATAAAAGAAACAAATGGAAGGACTAGGTTTCTGGATTGAGTTAAAACATGGAGTTATTTAATATTTGCAGCAGTTATTTAATATTTGAATCTGGTGGTGAAATGTACCATTCAACCAAATGCTTCTTGTCTTTATTCAGTGTAAAATGCCATAAGTTAAATTTGATCATCCAAGCTAAACAGAATTCTTTCAGGGCAAGGAATTACATCTTCCTAGGGGTTATAATAAATTTAAAAATAACTGTATGTCATCATTAAAAAATTTAAATTTAGAAACTGAGAGAATCATACAAAGCATATAGGATTATGATATCCAGTTAAAAGGAAACTGGAGTTTAAAGAGGTTTTCAAACTTACTGGAAAAGCACCATAATTTAAACCCAGAACTTGAACTGAACTGATGCCTTCACTGATGGTTTTTGTGTCTATGTGTCTTCCTTAGCATCTGTCCTGGTTTGGGTTCTCACAGACGCCAATGCTGGAAAAGAGATGTGCATGCATGGCTGTGGAAGGCCTGGGGCACACGTGTAGGGCAGTGTGCCCATGGAGCAATGGCATCATGAAGAGACTATGATGTTACACTAGGCACTGTGCATGCACTGGGAAACACCAGCAGCAGTGTCAGGCCTGGGCGTCTCTGCCACACTTTTATACTCAGGTTGAAGCCCTCACTCCCAGGAACTCAGTGTGAAACTGCATCAGGAGATAAGACCTCCCAATGGTGACTAAGCCAAAATACAGTCTTTGGACCTTTTCTGGTATGACTGGGTCCTGATAATGAGAGGACATGCAGACACCAAGATGGGAACACAGAGGAGCGACCAAGTGAGGATGTGGTGCAAGGTCAGGAGGAGAATCTGTAGAAGAAATGACATCTGTGGATGGGTTCATCCTGAGGCATTAGCCCCTAGACAGTGAGAAAATACATTTCTGTTGTTCAGGTCACTCAGTCTTTGGGTTTTATTATGGAAGGCCTAGCACACTAGCACACTGTGACCAGTACTCTGTCCCTCCCATGTAGTGAGGGCCATGGCAGCTGCACTTGGGTTCTGACCTCTGCATGCCTGGATCTCCATCTCCTTGCCATGCAGGAGCCTCCCTGGCCATTACTGCTTCCTGTTCTTGCTCTCCAGCCTTAGTCCCTTCATTCCAGTACTGTTTGAAGCCACATGGGGACAGCAACACATCCACTTCCATCCAAATGAGACAGCTGAGGGTTGGATTGAAGTGTACCAAATAGATTTTAATTAAAAACCATACATGGTGTTAAAGTTTCAGAGAAACAAAGCTATCAGTTCTAGCTAGATATTTAGAATTCAAATTGATTCTTTATGCAGATATTACACAATAGCAATGTATCTACATCATTAAGTAAGAAAATAAAATACAGCAAACAGGCCTGAGTGTGAAAGTTTGTGTCTTCATCACACTAGGGTGCCCCATAGTATCATGTGCCACAGAGCAGCAGGACCACGTGCTGCAAGAAGGAAGGTGTTGTGCCATCATATATCTGAGTGGCAGTTAGAATTTGGAAGCCTACTAAATGACAGAAAAACATGGAGATACAGAAAAGGATCAATAGGTGAATAAGAAAGAGGGTTTGATAAAAGTCTGGAGGAAAATCTTCTGCAATTTGTAGAACAAAGATTAGTGACAGCATTGGAACTTGTGTAGAGATATCTACTATATTTGGATCTGGATTCCTACTTTTACTAAGAGTTTAACTCAGAAGAAATGAACTTGAAAAGCTAAAGGAGAAATTTAACTTACAAATGCTGAGGGTCAGAGTGAGATAACAGAAAATGCCACTAAAGAAAATGCCTCTCTAAGACAGTTTAAGGATAACATGCTGGATGAACCTTTCAAGTGGCTCTTATGTAAGAGTGGCAGCTTATATAATTTATCATAGTGAAATGTTTGGAAGAGGTAGAGTTCTTAGTCCCTGAGTGATGTGTTAGAATCTTGTGGCAAATTAATGTGCTCCTTTTCAATATTTGCATGTGCTATAATTTAACTTGCCTACCATTTCTTTAAACCTTGACCTAATGTCTCCCCAAACTACAGACTCGATTTAATTTCTGTGGCCTGGATAACTATCTCTCAATGGAATTATATAATGTCTTTTACAGAGGGGGTAAATAGACCACTTGGAAAATTTTTATCTCAGGTGTTGATATATATAGATAAATATTGAGGTGAAATTCTTAAGTCACAAGATGAACTATATTAAAATGTACAATTAAATTAATTCCATTGCATTTAATAAATTCACAGTGCCATGCAATGGTAGTTTAAATCTGTTGATATTTGAAGTTTAAAGTTATCTTCAGCATTTTTTAAGTTTTAAAACTAAGGTGGCACAGATCTTGGAAATCTGGTGCGTCAGCAAACACTTACTGAAAGTTAACTAGTCATTTAATACTACAAATGGCAGACATGTGTTCTTGTAAGTACGGACAATAACATAAGAGTGGAATTGATAACCAAGGTGAAATGCCAGCTAGAGGATGCTTTGGAAAGAACTCCTCTCTCTTCATTTTAACAGAGACATATGAAAGTATTTCCAAAGGCTACTGCCAGGCCTGTTGGCGAAACACTGTTGTGGGGGTGGGACAGAGTGGCACATGCCTGTGATCCCAGCACTCTTGAGGCTGTCAGGACTGTTGCAAGTTTGAGGCCAGCGTGGGCTACAAAATGAGTGCAAGGCCAACTTGAACTGCATAATGAAACTCTGTCTCAAAAAGACACACACAGAAAACAAACAAAACACTACTGATTTCTTTCCAAATCAAGTTGGATTATTGGTAACTATAGAAAATTTAATTTGCGGTGGGTAGAACTTCAGGAAAACTAATCTGTTTCTCATTCTGTTTCCCAATGATTACATGAGATATTTTTAAAATTTCAAGCTTAATAATGAGATAAATAAGGTTACTGTGTCCAGTGTAAATACTCAGCTTTATATCTTGTAGATAACTACATATGAATTAATGGCTTCCAGGTAAGAAATAGATTTGATTATATAAAAAATATGCTTAGAAAAGACAAGAAGAGATGTTTTTCCTTATTCCACATGAAAAGTAATGAGAGAAGACACACTTATCATACCTAAAAGAATTAAGAAGTGGAATGTTTTCCCAAGGAATTCAGAGATTCATAGATCTTTGTATTTTATTAATGTAAATGAAGATCACAGGTGGTTTTATAGTTCATGGAAGGAGAGAAACAGGTGGATGGGTTCATTGACTAATACAGTCAATTTGAGGAGAAGGAAGACTTCCTAGACTAAATATTTCTTCCAAGAATGCTTCCTTGGGCCTGAAACTACTATCAGAAGATAATACAATCTTGTTAATCTATCAACATATTTTCTGGAAAGGATTATATATCAGATATTACAGTGTTTCTAAAATTATTCTTGGAGCTTAGCAGTTAGGAGCATGCTGCTAACTTTAGATAGGGATTTCCCTTAACATCAAGGTTGTAGGGTGGAGGGCTTCATGGGCAGCATTACAACCCTGACAACTCATCTGGAAATAGGCAAAGAGACATTCTGAATACCCTTGAGAATCTTTATGACCTAAGCTAACTTCTGTGGCTCTGGTAAAGATGTAAGCAGAAACAGAAAAGACCATCCCTTCAAAAATCAAAACTACAACCACCACTAGTCTCTTTCACTTGCTCTTGTGTACTGTACATCAGGTCACTATCTGTACTCCACACTAGATACAATGCACCTGGAACAGGCTGGAGAACGACTGATTAGATTTGGGTCAAGTGTCTAAAGCTCTGGGCACTGCCCCAAATATATTCAAATCTCATCCCTAAATGATTTGCCTGTGTTTGCTGTTGCCTCATCCTCATGTGTCTCAGTCTTTTATCCTAGATTATTTAAACTGTCTTCACCTTAGAGAGCTCTTTGGTTCTCTATAAGATTGCTTCATTCTGTGAGATAAGAAACTGATTGTCCTTCACTCCTACTTCACACAGCTGGCAAAGGACAGGAGGTTAAAACGGCTCAATGAAAAGTCACAGGAAATTTGTTAGTGAACACTATTTCAACTTCTTCCACAAAGCACACACACACAAAAAAAGTCTTTCCCTCTTCTGCCTCTCTTCCTTGTTTTCAGCCAGTTTCCTATTACACTGTCAGGCTATAAGTCCAAGTGAACACATAGTTGCCTAGGCAGAATCAAAACAGGACACGGCTTAAATGATTACATTCTGGATTAAGTCTTGGGCCAGGGTAGTTGTTTCACATGTTCACATTTTGCATATTCTATATTTATAGCATCACTTCCTTGGCCTTTGTCATAAGATACTGTATAATTTTGACTTACTGTTAAAATATCATGACAGTTGCTAAGAGATAAGCATGACAATTTTTGATAGCACTATTTCATTGTCTCTTAGATGGTCTTTCAACTGATTCATCAAGGATTTATTTTTTTCTAAATGAAAATGAGCTATTCTTTTTATTTTTCTTTGAAAGAGATTTCCTTTTTACAGGTTGAAAAAATAATACAAACCCAATAAAAAGGTCCCAAATCCTGTCCTGTCTGAGGCATTGACAAATTATCTGTCTGCTTCACCACCCTACCTCCGACTTGGCTAGAACCTGGTTAGAGTCCCACAGGACCCAGAGCCATGATCTGAAGCTACTTCTGAGTGCACTGCAACTGGCAAATTAACTACAAAAGACAAATTGACACTTTAACAGGAGTGGTTTCCTGTACCAATAGAAAATTAAGTATCTTCTATCCATCAGGAGTAAAGGTCTTTAGATACAGTTGCCAAAGCCCCATTCAAGGAAAGAACATTCTCATGGGCTTAAAGTCAAAATTTGATACTGAAGATTGTTAAAAGTCACCTCCTATGTTTAGCGCATTTGTAAACTTAATGTAATTAGGATTATAAAACCATACAAGAACAACATATGAAATGTAAATTTTCATCCACTGAGGTCACACAATTATTAAATTTTGGTATTTTGCTTTAATTCTCAATTTTTACTCTAATGTTTCACTAAGATGAATATTACATTACTATTGTTTGAAGAGTGAATGACTTGGCATTTTTTTTCCTGACTTTGTTCTTAGAATCAAACTTTGAGACACCTGTATATTCACTAAGTCAGGGTACACGTAGGTCTCCCTACCAGGACATACTCTGCTCTGAGTCCCCAGAAAAGGCCATCAGGGTGATGTGACACTTACTCACAAAGGTTCCCCACATATCCTGATGGTGTCATAAATCGAGATAGTTTCTGTCAGCACAGGAAATATTCCATCTAATTCAACTCTTTCTTTTTATGGAGCAAGAACCAAAGTTCAGCAACTTCCAAATGGTGTCTGGTATCTGTGTTTACTCTGGATGGGCGCATTATCAGGGCCCCACCCTTCACCTAGAGTCCTGTGTAAAGAAACTATTTCTACTTTATCTGAAAGGATATGCTCATTTATTTTGACTATACTTTTTATTTGTGATATACCACTTCAGATAGTCTCACACTAGTAATGAATAATGAGGATTTAGTTATCCCAGAATGATAATTTTTCACAATTCTCATCACCGTACTGAAAGTTCTTATTTTTCAGCTAAGGTGTAACAGGTAATACTCTGATCTGCAGTCATTGGTCAAGGCATCAAATTCTAGCCATGTACTCAACTAATGCAAACTTCCTGGTTGAATAAGTCAACTTATGTCAATACAGAAGAAAGTAACTACATAAAGCACTGAGTTATGTATCAGAATAATTGGTGAACTATGTTTTGATTCTCGTGTCTAAGTAACAACTCTGTGGGTGGATGACTCAATCAAAATAGTGTGAATTACCTGTGGGAGACATTCAACTATAGAAGGAAGAGTTGTACAGGAAGAACTAGTAAAAGTAGAGGAACAGGAAGATAGAAAAATAAGATTGAGTGTTAGGGTCATCTATTTGTAAATGAGATGAAATGTCTGAGTATTAAACATGGTCTAACAGACGCAGACAGAAAGCAAGAGGAATAAAAATAAGGTTCTGGAACTCGGGGCATGCAGTGTTTAGAAAAGACAGAGAGGTCAGCTTCGCACCGGAGAAGGTCACTGCATCCTCTAAAGAGATGAAAAGGGAGTGGGGAGGCAGATGAATCAGAAGTTTCAGTCAGACCTGAGCTGGAGCTTTGGTTCTATCTCTTTTTCTGTGGAATGGGAAGTGAAATCAGATGGCATCTGTTAAAGTGCAGTGTGTGAAGGAAGGGGCTCCTGGGAAGGGACAACCGCAATAGCATATAGCAATAAGAGAAAGCACACCAGTAATGGGGGCACGAGTAGTAGCGTCCAGCTGGGGTTAGACATGGGCTTCCACTTTCCCTATTTAAACAAATATTTATGTGGATTTCTCCACGAACACCTGACTACTTCTCTATGGTTGGAGCCATGGAAATGAGTTGTTGGCCCTGAGGGAAAACAGATGAGGAAGGGTAGGAAGTGGGGAGAATGGCAAGGGAATGGCTAATGTAAGCAGGCTTCATAAAGAAGAACTATGGTCTGGAAGGAGCCACTGACTATGGAGTGTGTGTGTGTGTGTGTGTGTGTGTGTGTGTGTGTGTGTGTGTGTGAGCACATGCATGCATGTGCGAGCTGGAGATCCAAATGAATGAAGCTCTTTTGATGCTAATCTGGGACCAGGAGAAAGACCTGGAAATAAAGCATACTGCTGTTCAAATGTGAACTGCCAGATTTAGAGACTTCAGACATTGCAGGCTCCAGTTATGCTGCAACCCCAGATCTGGTGTTGCAAGTAGATTTCTAAAAATGAAGTGCTTTTGAAAGTGCTCAAAAGGACATTGGACAAAGAGGTGAGGTGAAGCCACTAGACGTGTGGGCTCCCAGGTCAAGGACACTCTCACGAGTTGCAAAGGAGTGGCTATGTGAGGCCCATATGTAATGAATGCTGAGCAATGATGTAGAAGTGTATGTCAAAGACATCCCCTCAGTCTTCTACACTATCAATTTCATTTGCACTAATGGGGTAAAAGAGACTCTATTTTAAGGGAGCATCACTTAATTTAAACTCACTCCCTCACAGCTGCCCAAGTAGCTAACCATAAACCCACTTAGAGAAAACCAGGGTCATCATATAAGAGCAAATAGAGGGCCAACCAAATAGCTGAGAGGATTAAAGCACCGGCACGCAGTGTGGTTTCCATCTCTGGACCTGCTGTGTTGGCCCCTTCTCGAGGCCTTGCTGAACCAGCAATTGAGACTGGGTGTGGTGCACGCCCGTAATCCCAGCTCTTGGGAGGCTGTAAACAAGTGGATCACTAGGAGTCTGATCTAGTAGTGAGACTCTAAAAACCCTGTAGACCCTTCAAAAACAAGAAAAGGGAACAAAATAGGACAACTTGGGGAATAGGATGAACATTAAAATTACACTGCCTTATGACAGGCAAATAGTTAATGCTGTCTGGGAAATATAAACTTTGTGGCAATTCTGTGTCATTTTTAAAAAAAATGTATTTGGTACAAGGTCTCACTATGCAGCTAGGATTCATAGCGATCCTCCTGTTTTCAGCCTCCCAGCGCTGGGATTATAGGCTTGAGCCTATAGCCCGGTGTCAGTGGCTGGCTTAGCATGCCCAGGAAAGGTATGCAGTACCAAAGATTAAATCCCGGTCCCTGTGCTTTTCTAAGTGGGGGCTTAGTCTGCTTAGCTATCTCCCCAGCCCTTCTGTGACATTCTTGTAACGTTTCTGAAAAAGAGGTAGTGGGGTAATGTGGTTACTACGGAAGCTTAAACAGTATAAATTCAGGCTGGGACTGACATTTCGGTAATCCTAACCTAAAACTCAGGGCATCAGTTAGTCTTGAGCTGGCAATAAAAGTTTTTTATTCCTTCACACTTTGTCTCCTTGGTGAGGGCTTCGCTTGCTGTCATCTGCTGCTACAGTACTACCAACAGTGGAACTCTGTTTTTTTTCTTTTTGTGACAGGGTCTCAATGTGTAATTCAGGCTGGTCTTGACCTCACTATGTAGCCCAGACTGGTCTCCAACTTGCAGTGAACCTGGTGAGACAGGAAGTTCTGGGATTACAGGTATGTGCCACCACACCTAGCTAGCAACTCTTGTAAAACTTTACACTTTACATGAACAATTCTTAGTGTTTCATTGTGTACCCTTCAGTATTTACTCCCAAAAGCCATGAAAGGTAAATAGTGTTTTTGTCATTGACCAGCAATGTGGAAACCAAGGAACAGAGATCTTTCAGTAGTCTAAGGGTGGGGTCAGGGTGGGGTTAAGGACAGAGACAAGACCCAAATTCTGAAGGAAGAAGTTGAAGTCTTCCACCAGCCGTATGTGAAAAGAAAGCTTTCACCAGGTGCTCATTTGCTTCCTGTTTTCCCTATGAAAACAGCATATAGGGCACTATTCACCTGATAGCTCTCTTTTTATGTTTTTCTTCCTCCATCACACTAAAATTTTAGAACTCTGAAAACCAATGTCTGACTTTGTAAGGAACTGCTAAAACCTCAGAGCTAATTTCTTCAAGGTGATGTATGTTTACCTACTGTTGTAATCATTTTCTTGTATCTTAATAAAAGCAAATACATGATTTTTCTCCTGAGAGATTGTTCATTAAAAAAATGAATAAATAACTATTTTTCACTGATTTTCATATGACACTACTTAGTATTTATACAGTGCTGGGTTTGAATCCAGGGCCTTTCTACTGTGCTATACCCCTTTTGGATTTTTTTTTTTTGTTCAGGTTTTCACTATGTAGCCCACACTCATAATGATCCTCCTGCTTCCTGCCTCCCTCATGCTGGGATTACAGGTGTGCACCACCATGCCCGGACTCCATAGCTGGCTCAGTGCACCCAAAGGCAGGGGATCGAACCCTGGCTGCTGCGCTTACCTAAGCAAGCACTTAGTCCACTGAGCCATACCGCCAGCCTTGTGAGACAAGTTCTCACTAAGTTGTACAGGCTAGACTTCAACTTGAAGTGCTCCTGCTTCAGCCTTCCAAAGGGCTGGGGGGTATAGGCGTATGCCAGGTGCATGCTACTTCTAATGCCAACATGTTTACTACATCCAAATGAAGTAGGGATCCCAAAAGCATGTTTAGGCAACCCCTCAAGTAGATAGGTGAGTTGGAAATCTCCTTGTTAGCTCCAGTTATGGTTCAATAATGACTGCAATTTCATGTGAATGCTTGCCTGGTGACTGTACTTGAAAATTCATGGGGCTTATTTTCTGCATATGTATAATATGTGAGCTCAGTGCACTCATGAAGTGCCTAGTACTAATCTTTTGTATTTGTTAAACATCCATCAAGTAGTAAGGGTGATTCTCATCAGCCAGAACCTGCTGTCCTACATCTCACCACGGGCATATGTTTCCTTCCTTTGTGTGCAGTGTGTCATCAGTGTGGCAGCAATGCAACCCTGAGTGTGAAAGCACCGTCTAGGCGGAGAGGTGCTATAGGCAAAGCCTAAATGTCCCCTGGAGCCTCATGAGGTCATGGGAGCTGGCTTTGCAGAGGTGGCTGGATTTACAGTGTGTGATGCTGGGACTTATTCCAGGTGTGACAATAGGATTGAGGCTGCCCCATCCTGCCTATGAGAGCTCCCTGCCCTAAGGGTGGAGAGCCTGGGTAAGAGATAAGGGGCAGAGAGAGGGCCACTGCTAGCGGCCTGCTGCTCTGCTACCTTCTGCCTGCCATGGACCGTTCTTTTCAGCAATGCTCCTCTGCCATGCTGTCCTGCTTTAGAGCCAACCAGCTATGAACTGAAAGCTCTACACCCTAGGAGCTAAACAAAGCTTTTCTCCTTTAACTTTGGGTGCAAGACATTTTGTATTAGCAATGAAAAAAGTAACTAAGACAAGAGGCTCACAAACGAATGGCTGAAAATGTGAAGCAGAGAGGAAATGATCTAAGTGTTTGATAAATTTATTTAATGAATAGTAAGAAATTCTCTCTTTCACAAAACAACACAGAAACAAAGTGAAAAGACAAGTCACATGCCAGCGCATGCGGTCATAACCCAGTCACATGATTCATGGCAACACAGGGGTGACTCTGGGTGACAGGCAGGAAACAGATTTGTGTGGCAGCACAGCTAGCCCTGTTTTTGCCTAATGAGTGGAACTGTTCTCATTTTCTTTTTCTATTCTTCTCCACTACTCTCTGTTTCTCATTTCATGCAAGGTTGCTATTGAGCGCAGTGCAACCAGAACGCAGCTTCTCAAAAGCCTGTGGTTTTCTTCCCTCTCCAGGTGTAGTCTCCCCACTCCTCCCCTTGGTTCTGTCCTCTTCTGGGCCTCCACCCAGTAGGTGCTTGGCTGCCTCCTGCTCTTCTCTGCTTCCTACAGTCCCAGCTGCACGTCTGAGATGCTGGGGAGCCTTGATGATGAATGCAACACTGAACTCAGGAGCAGAAAGAGATGGGGGACAACACAACAGGAAAAAGGAGCCTCCTTTATCCCTGGAACTGAGATGCTAAATTTCCCTTCGGAGCAAAAACTAATGAAGGGTGGCATTGTGAGCCAGCACAACAGCCACAAGTGCCACCTTGCAAGCAGACACGACTGTCTTCCACAGACAAGTCAGGCCTCAGGTCCACCCAGTCCAAAACCAGGGAAAAGGCTTCAATGGGCAATACCTAAGTGCATGTCCTATACTGAATATGATGCAGTATAATTTGGGGAGGCTGAATGAATGGCCTTAATAATAGTGTAAACCCTAACATGGCACTGCATTATGTGTGCACTCTCCTAAGCTTGTGATACATGTGGACTTATTTATTTCTCAATATTATCTTTCAGAAAGTGGCTACTGTTAGGTTGAACTATGTGAACAGCCCTGTGCTCTGACCTGTGAATGGTAGCAGTCCTGGTCTGACCTTCTTTTGGCCTGCACGTCTCAGAGAAAGTTAGATGCAGATCATGTAAGCAACTGCTGATGAGTGGCAAACTTGGCCCCTCCCTCTATGGACATTTTTTGGTTTGTTTTTGGTACCAGGAATTGAACTCAGGACCTCGTGCTTGCCAGCCAGGCTCCATGCCATTGATCTATACCCCTGAATCTCTATGGACATTTTTAACTATTAAAATATCTGGCTTTTTACCATACAGAGTTAAATTACAAGAAATAATAGAAACAGTTCTTTCCAACATAAACATTCTATCTACAAGTCTGTTCTGCATCACTTCCAGTGTCCACACTACTCTCTTTGCCTATTTCTTTTGAAATGGCACTGCTCAGCCACTTAGCTAGAAGACTCAGAATTGACTTTAATTTCTTTCTTACTTCTTTAGTAGTGGAATCTGACTAACATCTGTTAAGTTAATCCCATCAAAAGTTGCAGAACTGCAGGGCTTGAGGGAAGAAAGGAATGCTGAGAGATAGTCTACAGATGGCTCCTGCTTTTCCATGGTTCTACCTATCATTTTTCAACTTTATGGTGGTACATAAGTGACAAGCAATTAGGAGAAACTGGACTTCAGGATTTAAAAAATATTATTCTTATTATTAATCATTATTGGTACTAGGAATTGAACTCATGACCTCATGCTTGCTAGGCAGGCACTGTGCCACTGAGCTATACTCCCAGCCCAAAATTCCATTAAACATTATTTTTTTATAGTGGAAGTCAGTTCAGGACCTTGTGCTTGCCAGACAGGAGCTTCTGCTGCTGCACTATCTCTCTGGCCCAGAAACTGTATTTCAAAATTTAAATTTTGGCTTCTTTATGGCCTAGCAACACGTGGCACAGTGGTGAGCTTTGTGCTAGCAACTCTGGTGATCACGAAGGGAAATGCCCAGCACTCCGCAGGACCCTGATGCCTATGCAGGCTTGCTCAGTAGGCTGCAAGCAGTAGATGCACAGCAGACTTAGTATACTTTATGGAGACACAGCACTTGCACAGGCCACGATGCACCTGTGCTCCTGTTTCTGCGGTATTTGCGGCCAGAGTGAGCTGCTAGCAGAATGAGAACGTGAACTGAGCATGGTTCATTGTTCCGCATTCTCTGCCTCAGCTGGATTCCCAATATCTGAATGAATGCTGTGGAAAATACCACATCATGGAAGGAGTGACATTCCTCGGGTCCTTGGAGGCCTGGATCTCACCTATCCCCTCACTCTGGGGCTTAGGAGGAGACCCTCTCTGTGCAGTTCTCAGGGCCCTTGTTCATACTACATTCATGTATTTAGCTGCTCATTTATCTGTTTTTCTCCACCGTAGATGAACACCTGGTGGGCAGTGGCTGTGTTTCTCTTCTCAGTCAATCAAGGATTTGACAGTACACCTGGCAGAGCAATTACTCAACAGATGCGTGAACGAATGTGCAGAAGAAGAAATGTCTACTCACTAATCTTCCAGCCTCAGTCCCTGGATTTGCCTCCTCTTTTCTATTTTCTGTTCTGAAGTAACTTGGGGAAACTAATGAGACATTGTCACTGTAAGTGCATTGGAGACAAAGAAAACCTTCATTAACCACCAGAAGAAGCCCTTTCCTTGTTCTCCAAATGTTTTACAATGAATTTTTCACATTATTTAACACCAATTCTTTGCATCCGCAGCCAATACTTACAAAGCCAGTAAGTATATGTGATTTAAAAGTATAGTAAATGTTTAAATTTAAAGAAATTATTACAGTGAAAAGCACAGGCTCCAAGTGCACTCAGCCCATTGTCCTGGCCATTCTCTAAAGCAGTTCTGGAAGTCATCTTGCCTAAGTGTCTTTAGTTGTGTTGTCCTGGCTGCCTTGAGTCTTGAATCATTTAAAGACATTTACCCTTCATGATCATTATAACTTTGGGGAAGAACCAGAAGTCCTCTGATGCCAGATCCAGTATGCAAGGTGGCAGACAACACAGGGTAATGATTTTATAAGCCTGCCTTTCCATTGGATGGCATTTGGTAGAAGTATTCTCTGTATTTTTAATTCTACCTTGTAAGGACAAGCACACATGAGGACTTCCAGAACTGTCTCAAGGAGTGGCAAGAACAAAGGGATGAGTGCGTTGGAGACCAGGTACAATAGCTCCCAGGTGCTGATGCAGACGTGTCTTTCACTGTAACAGAGTTTCACAAATCCAAATATTCACTGCATATTTTGATCATCATTTCCAATTTGATTTTTGAGAGGGAAATAATTTCTTCTAAATTCATTGGTTTTGTTAATCTTGATTTGCTTTTACCTAAGTCATTATTTGATGATAATAGCATATATCCCATTCACAGCCAAAACAGTCTTCATGGTAGTGAGTTTCAAATAACTTTACATTTAAATGACTAACTCAGGTGCTGAAATTGCTACCATGTTCTCTGACTTAAAATCATACACAGAGTTCCAGTAAGTGATGCTGAACTGGGCAGAGAGATGCGCGTGTGCACATGCGCGCGTGTGTGTGTATGTGTGTGTGTGATGCTCCAGACCTTGTGATTGTCAGGCAGGTGCTTATGCCACCAAGCTATCTCCCTGGCCCCACAGTTTTATTTTTTATATCACATACATAGCAAAGTAACTCAACATATCTTAGATTGAAAGAAAACAGGAAAGTGGTTAGAAGACATCATTCTCTAGATCTATAAGTGGAAAAAACACATGAAATACAGAAGTATAGTATATACTAGGCTCAACATTAATAATTTATGGGCAGGGGCTGGGGAGATACTCCCAAGATCTTATGCTTGTCTGGCAAGCATAAGGACCCAGGTTCGATCTCTAGTACTGCATGCTGTGCATGCCACTGAAACTGGGCGTGGTGGTGTGCACCTATAATCCCAGCACTGGGGAGGCTGAGACAGGAGGATCAATATAAGTCTGACCTGCATAGTGAGACCTTGTATCAAATGAATAAATAAATAAAATATTTTTTTAAAATTAAAAAGAATTTATGGGTGGGAGATTTAGCTTAGTGGTGCAGCACCTGCCTGGCAAGCATTAGGTTCTAAGTTTGATTCCTGGTCTCCTCTCCTCCCACCAAGAAGAAGAATTCATACTCATCTGAACTAAAAATGAGAGAATGAAAAGATGACTAGATGAAGATATTAAGATGAAAATGAAAGCAAGAAGTGGAGATAAGAGTGTGGAACAGGGGAAACCCTTGGCTGGCATTCCTGGAAGCGTAAGCTGAACAATTATTTCACTTTGGAAAATCTGTATTTCATGTGTTTTTGGAAAATCTTTACTTAAATTCTCTACATAATGCTATTCTGTATCTGCAGAAGAAATATATACAGACACACAGCTGCAATAATCCTCTATAGAGGTGTAGGAGATGAATTTTCCACTATTTTACTACTTAATGTGAAGCATTTCTTTCTGGCCAGTAAAAAATGGACAAAGCTAATCCATATTTTAATTTAATTTATCTATGATTTAGAAGTCAAGATAGTGGTTACTTTGGGGGGTAATTGGTAGTGACTAAGACCACAGAAATGGGTTACAAGTACTGATAATGTTTTTGTCTTGACCTACAGGCTGGATCCTGAGAGACATGAGTGATAAAATTAATGGATTTATGAGATTTTTGCTCTTCCAGTGTGTGTTAGACCTAATAAAAATAATAAAAGTTATACAGAGAAGAAACTCTGAGTGAAATCAATCTTTGTTATGACATTCATTTATAAATTCATACCTCAAATGTGTGTTAAGTTTTTGCTTTTAAGGGAATAGGAAGTACTTTGTTTTAGCACTATTGTCATAAAGGTGAATTAAATATTAGTTTCCTAAGCTGGGTTGTGTGTCCCACAAAATTCTCATGTTGTAATACTAAATGCAAGGACTTTAGAAAGTAATCTTTGGAAATCTGATCAGGTTGACATCATAAATTATATTAGAGCAGGGTGTGCCTACAATCCAATATGACATGTGTCCTTAGGAAAAGGTGTTTGCTCACAGGACACACATAGAGGGGAATACATGAAGATACTATAAGCTTAGGCCAAGATAGTGAAGCTGGGGAGATCTCACAACCCCCAAAGGGAGAAAATTTTGTTTGCTTCTCAGTGCTGAGGACAGAAGCTGAGGCTTTTTGCACGTAGGCAAGCACTCGGCCACAGAGCTCTCTGCCCAGCCCTCCCCACACTGTGGTCCTCCTGCCTCAGTCTCTCAAGTAGCTGTTTGTACAGGTGTACATTGCCCTTCTTGATGTGGGATCTTAATCTTAGACATCTAGCCTCCAGGACTAGGTGACAATGCATTTCTGTGCCTAAGCCACAGCTTGTAGGACCTGTTCCAGTAGCCCAGCAGATGCACATGCCAGACAGACCTATGGAGTTCCTTGCCAATGGACACCCACCTGCAAGTAGGAAGGGAAGGTCAGATTGAAGGGTCACCTGCCCTGGGACCCTCACATGCCACATTCTATTTTTGTTAATGCCTTGCACCCTTGATACCCGAGGTGTGGAGAGCAAGGAAAGGTCGTACAGAGAGATGACATGGTCCTTTCTCTCAACTGTGTGACACACTGAAGATGGAGTACTGAATCCCAAGCATCCCAGCAGTCCTGTGGTCCTCAGAAGGGTGTCTTTCTGACCTGGAGGGGCTGGACTAATTGAAGGAGTGAAAATAGTTCATTCAACTCCTGAAGCAGTGGTTTCCGATTTTGTTTTGGTCATGACCTCTATGAAAATCTGTCCAAAGCTAAAAAATCCTCCCATCAGATAGATGTCCATGATCACCTAGAATTAAGAGGATTGTGAAGGATTTTTAATGCAAATGACTGACTTTTTACCTTGCCTTCATGAACCAAGGATGGCCAAAGATAATAGAGTTATTTTCATCATCGTGAAGGAAGAGGGCTTATAACTACAACCCCAAACCACAAGGGCCACTCTGGAAGCTCTGTGCCTTCCCTGTGTGGAGCATTTTGCTCTCTCCTGCTTGCTTTTTCCACAGCGATTAGCAGAAAGTGCATGTCATGTCTACCTTGAGAAACAGAAAGAGAAAGGAAGAAGGACATTGGAGAACACTAGTTATTCTTCAGCCAGGCTGGGTATAGGAAAACTGGGAAGCATAGATTAGCTTATTTCCAGGACTTGTGGCAAACATAAAAACAAAACAAAACAATTTTTTTGAAGAAAGAATTCTTGCTGCCTTCCCAATAGGACTTTGCATATCTCATTTTATCTCAATATTCGTTTATATTCTTATCTGTAACGACTTTTAAGCCATGGGAAGTTAGTCATTGACTGGGGCTGTCTAGGAGGGGAAAGGAGTGTATATAAAGTGATGAGCATTTAAAATTTTTGTGCTGTAGACTTTCACTGAAAGATTTCACAGATCTATAACTTGCAAATATGTCAAAAATAACTTCAAAATAGAAGATACCTACTCTCAAGTAGAGAACCATGACTTAAAGTAAGGCAGTGTAATTTATTCATCATTATATTTGCAGAGCTAAACAACATATCTGTCATAGTAACTGCTTGATAATTCACATAAAAAATAAATGGATAAATAGACAGAACAGTTATGGGATTTGCAGTTACAAGATTTGGATAGTCCAGATGTGTAGATCTGTTATAGGTCACTTTGTGTACCTCAGCCAAATATAGATGCAGCACTGTAACATTTTTAGACTGTAAATTTTCCTAGTTAAGACAAAATAATTGCAGTCTTTGCTATGTGCAATATATGTCAACATGTAGTAGGTCCAAGAATTTAGGCAAGTCAGTTTAAAAAAAATTGTTCTGTCCCAAGACAGAGTGAGACCTAAGTGCACCTGAAATGTGACCCTGTGTGTGACACTGCCTGGGAGGACCGGACAAAATAGTAGGAGGGAAAGAGGAGGCGATGGATGTCATAACTGTTTTTTTTTTTTTGTTTGTTTGTTTTTGGATGTCATAATTCTCAGGAGTGACTTTTGTTAACTACAAGTTGCAGAGAAAGAAGCAAATTGTGCCTTTGGTTTTAAGAATTTAATACATTGAAGCCATCAGAGATCACTGCAGCTTTGAGAGTACCTTTTTTTAATCTCTGAATTTTTTATTTTATTTTTCAAATAATTTTATTGAGAAACAAATAGCAATGAGATAGTTTCAAAACTGATTAGTGGGACAGTTTCAATAATGAATACATTGCATATTGTTGTCTTTTTAGTGGTTATTCAAGATGCACGTACAATATCCTGTCCACAAACACCATTAGTACAAATCTTTCTATTCATTAAATTAAGAGAAAGTAGCTGTATAACTATCCTAATTATTTTGAATATACAGATACAAAATGTCCTTCACTTGTATCCCTTTTTTTGTTTAGTTTTGTCAGAGCTGGATATTCCATTGTGAGAATACCTTGATTAAAAGGTTTCAATGCCTCGGGAGCTCTCGGACCAGAGACCAAGTGCCATCTTGTAGATTATGTGGTAATCTTCATATCAGAATATCTTGAAGGCTTTATGTAAACAAAATTCAACAAAAACAAGTGCCCACTCAGAATGAGGCACTGGGTAGAGAACCAGACAAACATAGTTACAGACTGACACACAGTTCATCTCATACAGTGAGAAACAGGTTCAATTCACCATGAGACCAGAATTAGGTTAGGGCAGAAATACAAATGCAGGTTTCCATAAAGTTATCTTGTTAGTATTTCTTAATCTGAATTTTTAAACATTTAATGGCATAAATACATAGTTTCTTTTAAGTTTAAAGTAGCTCTGAAGTTTTCTTAAATAAATACTGACTCTGTAAGATGCTTTTAATACTTGCTAAGACAAGATAGCTACTGTTCACACATCATTGCCAAACACTAAGAGCAACACTTAGTGTTAAAAAATATTTTCTGAATATAATAAGCATAATTCTTTAAGCCATGCACACAAACACTGTGCTATCACAGCTCCGTTTATTGTTTATTTAATTCTTCTGTGAAGATTTTATTTTTGTATTGCAGTACTGTGCATGGTACAGATCTGACTCTGCTTGAAGTACTTAGATAGTTTTAAGTGTGTTGGAACTAGCATGATAGCTTCCCATGTCCAAAGATCCTGCCCTCAAGGATATCTGTAGGTTTTTCTGTTTTATGGGATGTGTCTTCTCACTCACCTGTAAGTAGTGCAATGTTTTTTTAAATGACTTAAAATGTGAGCATTTTCACAATAAGACTCTCTTGTGTATTGATTCAAAAACTATTCTTCTCTTCTGCAGTAATCGTGCTGTTTACCAGAGACTGTTACTGAACTAACATTTCTCAGCTGAGGTGATAAGAAGAGGAAGTAGATCCCAGAGGCTACATTTTTATTCTTTTCTACAGGAATTCCCAGGGAAGTCTTTGCTTTTCCCTCTTTCCTTCAAGAGGAAATTTTGTAGCTTGGGACCCATCTCTAGAGAAACCCATATAGTTAAAATGTTTTCAAAGCAAATCATAGTGTGTCTAAGAGCTGCAAATGACATATTCCATCAACTTGAAATGCTTTTGCTAGATCATAGAGGTCAAGGATGAGAAATTACATAGGCCTTTTTAAGCAAACCACAAGTAATACATGTTGCTTTTAGTATTTAGCAATGATACCATGACTATGTTTGTTTGCTTGTTTTCTAAAACTAAGTTTTCACTGGTCACTCATTCGCACTGAGGGCTATACAAGGGAAATATATAATATTTTGATACAGCTACAGAATCAAGTAGGAAAATGCTTAATAAATGGAAATCTCACTGAAACCAGCTATCTAGTGAAAACGTTCATTACAGTTAGAGTAAGGGTTCTTATTCTGGTGATAATTGCCTAATCAACCCAGGTGCTAGTGAGCATTCCATTCTGACCACATGAACCATCTTGGTCTGGAAAGATTTCACAACAGCTGTGATGGAGCAAAGTGTCAAGAGGCAGGTATCTTATTTTCTTATTCTAAATACCATGGAAGTATCTGGAGCATTGTACTTAAATTGTTCACCTGTGCTATATTGACAACATACAAAATGACTGAGGTTCTCATACCAACTATTCTGATTTGACTATGACCCTAACCATTTGTGTATTTTAACTGAGAATTTAGCTGTTCCCCCAATTACAAATGGTAAGCATTGGACATTATATTGGTTTTAAAACCTGCTTTGCATTTTCCCTCATGGTCAACTGGGACACGTAAACATTCTTTCTTTCTTTCTTTCTTTTTTTTTTTTTGGTGGAACCAGGGATTGAACTCAGGCCCTTGTGCTTGCCAGAGAAGCATTTGTTCCACTGAGCCATCTCCCCACCCAACATGTAAACTTTGATTTGCCAGGTTTTATGCTGTGTGAAATGCTAACTACTTCATTTTAACTTAGTTCTGATACTTCATTTTTGGGGAAAAATCTTTTTCCACTTCTCATGATAGCTGTTCTATATGCTAAATCTTTATATACACAAATATCAGCATTTGAAAAAAAGAAAAAGTCATAGGACTGTCCTGCTACAATGTTGTACATGGTTAAAATTTCAAATTTCTGTGTAATCATTTGTAATTGTTTATTTCTACTTTTTACTGTTATTTATTTTTTTCACATTCTGTAGGAATTTAAAGTTTAGCATATCAATGACTGATGGAAAATACCTGTTCCATGTTATATCTAAGGTATTTGATATTCAGACAGATACTGATGTTAAGCTCAACTGCCTATGCTTTAGGGTAATAATATCATTAAGCTTCTCTGCTGGAGGGTTAACAACTTAAATTCACACACCAAAAAAAAAAAAAAAAAAATTAAAGAAAATGAAGGGCTACAAGGATGGTAAATATTTTGGTCCTAGCCCTTCAGGGTCAGTGAGGACTTAGGACATAGGAGAACCTGTACTGTAACATCCTGTAACTCAGTGGTGCCCCCAATTTTCTGATTAAGGAGATTCTGGGACCACAGAGAAAAGTGATTGACAATGTAGACTGTACCTAAGGAGAGTCACCTGGAGAGAAAACATTCTCTCAGGCTTTTACAGAGAGCAAATCGGTCAAGCGATGGCTGTGACTCATCCACATGGTTGACACTGACAAAAGATCTACAAACTGCAGTACAGGGTTTCAGGGTAAATTTTGAAGCTATTTGACTGACCTTGTCAGATACACAAGTTATATTTCTATGGGTCTTGTTTTATCTTGGTCTTAACCATCCAGCAGAAAGGTATAAACATGATGCATAAAAAGTAAAGTCATATTAATATGCTGAGCTGTAAAAGGCTCAAGTCAACAACTTTTGACTTTGCCAGTCCTGCGGATAACCCAATACTATTATGTACTATGGCAGTATATTGGATTACCTTGCTGAATTCATGCACCTATAATATTTGAATGGCAATGGAATACCCATCTCTGATAGAAAGAAATAAAAAAGGGAGATATACATGAAGGACAATTTATATATCTGTATATACAAAATAGTTAGGATAGATATACAGCTACTTTCTCTTAGTTCAATGAGAAGAAACATTTGTACTAATTGTGTTTAGAAAAGATATCACGTGTACATGTTTTACTATAAACAACTGCTATGAAGACAATATTCAATGTATTCATTATTGTACTGTCCTACTAACCTGTTTTGAAACTGTCTCATTGCTATTTCTTTCTCAATAAAATTAATATAAAAAATAAAAGACTGCCACCAGTGAGCCATTACTTTTCACAAAAAAGTGCATTAACATAAAAATAATGTGCCTCACTATTAAAGTAAAAAGTCAGAGGTGAACATTCACAAAAGTCCATGCTCTGAGGAAACAGATTTCAATACCCAAGTAATATTAGCATTAATATTGTCAGATACAGACGTTACATTTCTTATTATACAGATCTTGCTTTATCTTGGTCTTAACCATCCATCAGAAAGGTATAAACATGATGTATAATCACCTCTAACCTGGGGCTAGAATTATATTTATCTGTGTGGTCCCTCTTCATAGAGGAGTTCAATTGTTTCCATAGTTTAAAATTTATCATCTTCAACACTCTTCTCTTCTCAGCTCTTCTTCATATTGCATATAAACATTAACTACATTAATCACCATTAAATGTCTTATTGTGATTTTAATGGTAATAATGTTTGAGGAACCCCTAGGAAGTCTACTTATCCTATCTGCATTTCGACTTTCAAACAGATGAAAAGCGAAACAAAAGTACCTATAACCAGTGAATTTAGTAGCTTTGGATAGGTGCTGGTAACACATTTTAACATTATTTTTTTAAGAGAATAAAAATAGTTTAAAAAATAAGAAATGATACCAAATTTCACTAAATAAACATTTTTAAGGGGCCAGATGATAAAAATATTAGGCTGTGAAGGTCGTGATCCGTTATTAGTTGGAGTAATAAAGTAGGTAAACCTGACAAGTAGCTGAGGACACAACCAATTCCCACTAATATTTATGGGGTACCAATTTGAATTTCATATTGGAAAGACAATTTTAAAGCTTACAACTAGACAATGGATTCTAGGACAGGCCAGGGCAGAGCAGAACAGACCAGCCAGATTACCATAATTAGAAAATAACAAAATTCAGGTAGCCCTGGCGTTACAACATGAGCTACACCTTGAAAGATAAGGGAACTCACCAGACAGTGCATCTTGTTATGTAGCTTGTTTCAAGGACTAAGAACCTAAAGACTAATGCCACTCAGTCTTTCTTTTAAAATTAATTTTATTGAGAAACAAACAGCAATAAGACAGTTTTAAAACTGATTAGTAGGACAGTTTCAATAATTAATACATTGCATATAGTTGTCTTCTTAGTGCTTATTCATAGTACAAGATGTAGGAATGATGCCTTGTCCAAACACTATTAGTACAAATCTTTCTTCTCACTGAATTAAGAGAAAGTAGCTGTATATCTATCCTAACTATTTTGTATATACAGATGAAAAATGGTCCTTCATTTGTATCCCCTTTCTTTGGTTTAGTTTTGTCAGAGGTGGGTATTGCCATTTAAATATTGTAGGTGGATGAATTCAGCAAAATAATCCAATATAGTTCAGTAGTCCATCATAGTAGTGGGTTATCTGCAGGACTGGCAATGTCAGAAGTTGTTGACTTGAGTCTTTTACAACTCAGCATATTAATGTGGTTTTACCTTTTGTACCCTGGTTTTACACTTTTCTGCAGGATGGTTAAGACTAAGATAAAGCAAGACCTATACAACAAGAAATGTAACTTTTGTATCTGACAAGGTCAGTCAAATCCCCTAAGGATTTGCCCTGAAACCCTGCACAGAGTTATCAGCCATGTTGATGAATCATGGCCATTGTTTGACAGTTTGCTCTCTTGCCCACTCAGTCTTAACAATGATTGGTTCTCCCTGCTGACTATGCCCTGGCCTTTCTGTTATATGCTAGTAATCCCCAAATCAATTTGCTTAGAGTAAGTCTGCCTAGCAATATTTGACAAGACAATGTGCAACCAATTGTAGAATATCTTATGTACCTTTTGTACTTCCTTTTCACAAGTGCTTGCCTAACCCCAAGATGGAGCTGGTGATTTGGAACAAAGATTTCCTCCAGTCTGCTAGTGTAAATGCAACTATTAGCCTTCCAAAGTTCCTGGTTGCTATGTGACTTTCATCTGGTTTCTATCCCTAATTTTGCAACAACATAATTTATGCTTTCCATGGAATTAATTCCTTTGAATCTTTTCTTTCTTTCTTTTTTTTTTTTTTTTTTTTTTTTTTTTTTTTTTTTTTTTTTTTTTTTTTTTTTTTTTTTTTTTTTTTTTTTTTTTTTTTTTTTTTTTTTTGTATTTTTAGGGAAGGGTCTATAGGATGTTCAAGGTCTCACTACTAGATTGGACTCTTAGTGATCCGCCTGTTTACAGCCTCCCAAGAGCTGGGATTATAGGCACATGCCATTACACCCAGTCTCAATCACTGTCTCAGTGCATCCTGGGGGTGGGGCTGACACAGCAGGTCCAGGGATCTAACCCCCAGTCCCTACACCTGCTTGCAGGTCCTTTAATCTGCTCAGTTATTTGGCTGTCCATCTTTTGATTTTTTTCAACCACTTAGAAATATGAGAACTACTATTACTTCCAGAGATATGAAAAAAAAAGTTAGGAGTGGGGCCACCCAGGGCCCAATGGATCCTCATTGGATCCAGGGCCCAGGTCTGACATGTGAGCGGAACTTCTTCCATCACAGTCCCAGTGTGGAACCCTAGGGCAAAACTTCCTGCAGAGAAGTTAGAGGCAAGTACCACCCAACTTATCCAGGAGCACAACATCTTGCCAGAGTGGCACACAGGGTTCACCTCAAAGACTGCAACAGGAAGAGGTGGAGCACAGCAGTCAGACCCTAGCCACACCCACCTGGACAAGCTTAAATTTGGTAGATCAATACCTGTTAAATAACTGTAGCAAACTCTGACCAAAGGTCAAAAGACAGTGCTATGCAAAATGACAAAGAGAAGGAGTAAAATGCATTATCAGGTTCTGAACCAACCTAGAATAAATGCAGGAGACTATAGCATAGAAGAAATTTGGAAATCATACACCTAATTTGAATGATTTCACATCTCTGAAATAATAGCATTGGAAGTAAAGAAACAACTGCAGAAAGGTATAGAGGAAATCAGATGATAAATAATTTCTGAAGTAAACAAAGAAATGACAACTATAATGAAAGCAGTAGTAAGTGCTTCTAAAGAAGACTGATAAAAAAATAAAGGAGAGTAGAAAATGATGGAATCTTTAAATAAGCAATATACAAAAGAAATAGGATGCATGAAGCTGATTCAAAGTGATACACAGGAAATTAAAACCTCAATCACAGGCTGGCAAAACCATTTGAATGAAAGTCAAAATAGACTTTCAGACCTTGAAGACACCATTGCAGCTAGTGAAAAGGTAAGAAAAGATCTCTTAAAAACAACTAGGATGCAGGGGAAAATAATTCAACATCTGAAAGATGATGCAAAGATGAACAACGTATGACTAATAAGCATCAATGAGAAAGAAGGAGTCAATACATATATTATAAAAGAATATGGGCAGAAGTAATAGCAAAAAATTCTCAAATATGGGGAAACAACCTGACATTCAGGTAACCAAGGTTTATAGAACTCCAAATAACATCAGCCCAGTTAAAACCATGCCCAGACATATAATAATCAAGATTCCAGAAATTCAGCACAGGAACAGAATAATAAAAGCCACTGGAGAAAAGAAATAGCTCACATTTACAGGAAACCCCATCAGGATAACAGCAGATTTTTCTTCACAAACCATCAAGTCAAGAAGAACCATGAAGCAAAGCACTACAAGTCTTGCCAGAAAACAAATTCCAACCCAGACTGATATACTCTACAAAACTCTCTTTCAAGTTTAATGGAGAAGTGAAATACTTCCATGAGAAAGACAAATAAAGAATTTCATGAGGACAAAGCCAAGCCTATACAGATTACTAAAACATGTTCTAGAGAGGGAGCAAAAAGACTACAACTCCTTGAATGAGAATGTAAAGAATCCACCAAACAGGACAGAATTTTACACAGGAGAAAAAGAAGTCCTACAGAAAACCCACTAATATGATGGACTACTGGAGTATATTGTATTATTTTGCTGAATTCACACACCTACAGTATTTAAATGGCAATGGAATACCCATTTCTGACAAAACTGAACAAGAAAAGGGGATACAAATGAAGGACCATTTTGTATCTGCATATACCAAATAGGATAGATATACAGCTACTTTCTCTTAATTCAATGAGTAGAAAGATTTGTACTAATAGTGTTTGAACAGGATATCATGTCTGTATCTTGTGCTATGAATAACCACTATGAAGACAACAATATGCAATGTATTAATTATTGAAACTGTCCTATTAACTGGTTTTGAAACTGCCTCATTGCTATTTGTTTCTCAAAATTAATAAAAAAGCAATCTTTCAATTATTCTTTTGTATACAGCAGCAAAATATTTCCATCAGCATACCCTACAAATGGACTTCTCCCGCACTCTATGAGTCATGATGGCATAATTTTATCTGGGTCTACAGGGTGGATATCAAGGAAATAGCAGTAGCTCAGTCCCAAAAATGACACCTGGCCACCAGTAAGCATCATGGACACTGCCCATGTCCATTAGAACTTTGTTCAATATCTTATCCCCAAACTGTTAGAAGTGCTGGTCTTATATTTGCCATTCCAGTATTTGTGTTATTTTATTATTATTTATTATTATTATTTTTCTTTGCAGGAGGAAGAGTCTGCAGTGTGTTCAGGTTCTCACTACTAGATCCACCTGCTTACAGCCTCCCAAGAGCTGAGATTACGGGTGGGTGCCACCACATCCAGTCTCAATTGCCATCTTAGCATGTCCCAGGGGCATATGTTATGTTTTATTCTTAGTAATTCTTTACTATCATGAAAACTTTTTCTTAGTTGAAATGTTTTAAAATATTTAATTTTTAATTAATTTTCTGAATATTGTTTATTCTTCAATTTTGTTTTAAGATTTATACTGTATCTTTGACTTACAACCTACTTATAAAAAAAACATGGTATGATATTTTCTCCTAGTAGTATAAATTTTAAAAAAGTGTATTTGAATTTTATATTGACTTTATATTACTTCTTGTCTTTTACACACACACACACACACACACGAAAAAATATGCTTATAACATGACATAAGACTGATACTGTTTTGTAGAAATCTTTAATGACCTTTTAAATGGGTTCAACTAATATATTTTATATGGTCTCTCATAACTACCATTTTGAGAACTCTTTATTCTTTATCCAGGACCATATAGCAACTTCTCTTGCCTTCTGGATTATGCTCTTTGTTATTTCTTATATGCTACATCTGGAGGTATTAGAATATTTTGAGTTTGTACAACTGGAAAATATTTCACTTTTAGTTTTCAAAGGAATGTTTGCTAAGGATAAAATTCAATGAGGACAGATTTTTTTTTCTTTTTTTCAGTCTTTTGAATTAATTAGTCTAGTTTCTTACACACTTGTTCTTTTTTTTTTCTAGTGTGGAGTAAGAGGCTATTTAATTTTGCTTTTTCATAGATAATATTTTGATGCATATGCTTTAATGATTTTTTTTCTTTACAATTAGCTTTGGACAATTTCATTTTTGTGTATTTTGGTACGATTTTATTCAACTTTCTTGTGAAAGGGTTCATTTTTTTTGGAAATATGGTGCTATAATTTCAACTAAATTCAGAAATTTTAAATCTTTAAGTATTTATTGCCTATCCGTTTCTACTTTGAGAATTATAATTATATGAATATAAGTTTCTTTAAGTGCTTCCCCGGCAAGCACAAGGGACTGAGTTCAATACCTGGTTCTGCCAAAAAAAGATATATATATATATATACATATATATATTTTTCTTGATTTCATCACAGAGTGAACTAATATATGACTTTTCTGTAAATTCTTTCTTCTTCATTTTTATTTTGGACAGTTTTATTGTTATATTCATTTAAGTTTGTAAATAACTTATTTACAGTATGCAGCCCATTATTAATCTCATGCTCTGTATTTATTCCAGAAATATTTGTTTAAAATTCACTCTGTCTACATCTTATACCTTTCACATTTCAATATTTGTCTGCAATTTTTAATATGCCATATAATTATTAATTTTCAATAAAGTTAATGAGAAAAAAAAAAGAGAAGCCAGAAGTGACCTGAACCCCTGGTTAGCCCATCCCTGGTTAGGACACCGAGCCAGTGATACCAGGGTGCCTCGTGGCACAGACCTCAGCCTGCTGCTGTGCTCTGCGGCCCTGCACTGCCCATCCCTAGGTCCACCCCCTGCGGGAGAGTGCAGGGATGGGGAAGAGGAGACACACCTGCTGCCTATGCTTGCTGTGCAGTCACATGATGACGCCTGCAGCTTGGTAAAACAGGCACTAGGTTCCTCAAAACAAAAGCTATGAAAACAAAACAAACCCAAGAAAGCTCAGAATAGAGCAGAGAACATGAGTGGTTTCTGAAAGTCTTCTCCACTGTTTTCACTGCAGATTCCTTCCCTGGAAATCCAGGCATTGCAGAATGCACCTCAGCAAGGTTCTGCATGACCTTAACAGGGAAGTAAAAATTAAGAACAATCAAATTTGTTTTTCCTCGAACTGTGGATCTTGCTTTCAATTATCTCCCACTCACACCACAGAATTGTTATATCCTTAACTTGCTGGCTACTAGTGACATCAGTTCAGGCCTCCTGCTCTCCCCAGCTAAGCACCATTGCAAAGGTGGGGAAGCTAACAGGTCAGAGAGAAATTCAGATCTTGAGAAGTTTCATCTATTAATACAGGGCAGCATTTCCAGAAGACACAAGTGCTGAATGCTGACTCTGCTAGATGTTCTACCTGAAAAGTCACTTTCAGGTCAAGCTTAGGAAATGTGACATAAAATGTGCTTTTTTGATGATTCTTAATGTGCATTAAAGCCTTTGAGGGCTCTTGCAAAAACACTGCTTAAGTAGATTCTATTAAGTATTTTTCAAAGTTAGACAATCAGAGAAGCTTTTTTCTTTTCATTTAACTGAATGAATGAATGAATCTCCCAATAAACTAATGGAGCCACAACTGCATTTGGGGAAACACTGATATACCTGAGAATGAGGAGGCAGGTATTAAGCAGGGGATTGATTATGTTCCAGAATAGCTCCCTGGACAAGGGTCAGACTTTGCTTCATCAGTTTTTGCCATTTTATGAAATTCTATTGTTTTTTGCCTGCCGGGATTTGGGTATGTGAAGGTGCCTGTGCCCCACAGGGTCAAGTTCAGAGGTAGGGCTTTGGGGAAGTGCCTGGAGCTGGATGGTGGTCACCTCGCCAGTGTATTCACTGGGTAGGAAGTTCATAATTTGAATGTGATGAAAACAGAGTGGAGCCTGAGTAAAACAATCAGGTCCTTTGGGGTTGTCCCCTGGAAGGCGCTTCTTGCCCCTTCCCTGCTCTCTCTTTCCCTGTTACCATGAGGTGAGTGGCTCTGCTCCCCTACCCCTCTCCCAAGATGAGCTGCTCCACCACCACTCTCCCAAGAAGTTCTGCCTCACCTCAGGCTCAGAGTAATGCAGCCAGCCATCCATGGCCCAAAATCTTCAAAGCTGTGAGCAAAAGTCTTTTCTCCTTTAAGTTGATTTTATCACAGCAATGGCAAATTGACTTAACCTGCTGTCCACATGCTCAAGGTAGGAAGCCAGGGAACAGAATCTGTATGGGAGACAGCCTTTGTAAAGGGTATGTGATCTAAGCATGGCCCAAACAATACTTCAAACAGTGCACAGGACAGCATGAAAAGCCAATGTTTCCTCCTGCCCCGTTTCCCTCTATCACAACAGCTATATACTGTCCAGATGCACTAATCAAGATTATTGGTTCCACTTTATTATTTAGTTATTGGGGCAACTCTAAATCACATGTCCATGGGCCTACTCTTTTGGACTTAAATATATAGCAGTGGCTTTTTAAAAAATGAATTCATCCTCAACTTCTTTAGCTTGGCCATGTCTCAAACCCAATCTCACCCTGCTGGATCAATTCTATTCTCAAATGACTGCACCTCAATCTGCATTGCTCTGCTTCTCCCTCATGGGCACTGCTTTCTTCACACTCCTACTTTTAAGCCTTTGTCCTTTGGGTACATTCTCTGTATTGACTTCATACACATTTTCTTAAAATGCAAATTATGGCCCTCTGGCTCAAAAGTCTTCAATGGCCTTCTACCAAAACAGCACTTAAAACCCTTCTGAAGACTGAAATTTTGCAAGATGGCCCTTGTGCCTACTTTGCAATGCTCACATCCAACCTCTCTGTAGCATACTCTCACATGCCAGGCTCCTGTGCCCTTGACCCGTCTGCTTTTGCCCTCCTCAGGCCTCCCTGTCTGCTATTTCCTTTATCTAGCCTGCTTCTTTCTACCTGTCTTGTACCCTCTGCTGTCACCCTAAACCTGTGCTTCTTCACAGTATCAAGTGACATCTTCCATCATCAAAAATGCCTTCCTAGAGCACCAAATCTGAGTAGGTAGTCCTACTCCTTGTCATAATATTGTTTCTCCTCAAAGTACTACCTGCAATTTGTTATTATATGCTTATTTTGTAAACATTTGTGAATTCCAAAAAGGTAAGGAATGCATCTGCTTTTCTCAACACTAACTTGTGGAAAAACTTGCCACATTGTTTGGTCAGACAGTGAGGCTAACAGTTATGTAGCACATGAACAAAGCCAGCCAGTGATAATTTCTTAGTTTCATCTCTTGTCTTCTTAAAAGCAACTATAGTTCTCTGAGGATTGTCTTCTGTTTCTTTTTTTCCCTCTTTTTCATTGCTACTTACTTTATTCTTTTTTCTGGGAACTCACTGCACTTCCATTACCTCAGAATAACTTACTTGCTATGGTTAATTAACATCACATATGCTCATATTTTGCATCAGCGATGATGTCACAAACATGTTGAATTCATGACCTGGTGTCTCCCATCTGAGAGTGTGTGGCATGGCATGAAACAATGGTCTACCCTGCCTTGCTTAGTGTGCTCGACAGAACACCTTTATTCTGGAGTTTGATCCGTTGGCCTTTTACTTTGCTTTCCTCCTCAAGGGTTCTGAGTGTGTTATCACCATGCTGGGAGGAAGAGTGAGGTATTGATGTGTCCTGACATCAGAGGAGGGGAGTGGCACAAGTTACAGACTTAAAATGCCACATTGATAGAAGTGCAGCCAACCTGTCAAGGGAGAAAGTGGAGTTCACAGTGGTTAGGTATCTCTGACTTGATCAAGATTTTGCACGTAGAAATTTTGAAAATTAAATGAAGCAAAGAAGACTACCACCTGAAGACAATTTCAAACATTGTTCAACTTGTGGATGAGGTAGACCCAAACATTAATTGTGTAAGTGTCTTTGGCATCCAAAGTGGTCACTCTTTATTCCGGATTGCTAATTCTGAGCCTGTCCACATATATTTAAGATACAGTAAAATGCTGAATGTTATTACTTAGCTACTTCTTACTTTCTGTCTGCCAAGATATGAGGACTACAAAGGTTCTACAGCCCCATCGATGTGCATAATCAACCTCCTCAAGTTGCTTCTAAGAAACAGAGTAGAGTAGAAAGGTTAAGTCCATTAAAACAACATCTTTGTATGCATGGAATTATTTAAGGTGTTTAAGGAACTATTTAAATAGACTTCTTTTTAGCAGTTGCAATCTCTTTTTATCATTATTATCTCTGGATATCACCTTTAAGGTAAAAATAATAGAATACACTGTCTGTTGTCTATAAATGTCAATGTGGAGACTGAGCTAAAAACAAACTTAGAGCCCTGTCCATGGGCGCCTGACTCAGCAGCTGCAGTACAGGTTTGGAGTGGAGAACTTGCCTTCAAGGTGGGAAGGCTCAGGCACTACCCTTATGGGACATATTCTACTACTGGTTTGTCAGTGAAAGGCCAGGATAAAATTTGCCATATCTAGTACAAAATAAAACCTCTGAGTCCTTTGTTTGAAAAAATTACTGGGACAATAGACTGTGACAACGGAACATTAGACCCAATACCCTGCTGAGTGCAAGGCCTGCCTGCCCTTACAGAGTTGCATTCCATAGGCTGGCTCACCTAGGATCTCTGGAGTCTCAAAGCTCAGGGTCTGGACATCTGGAGGCCTCAAACTTCTGAAAGTGAGTTTGAGCCAGTGAGTATGTGTGTGTTTTCCGTATTGAGTAGCTTCTAGCAGATATTCCAAGTGGTCTGTTAACAAAATAATGCATCATGAATGCTTCTTCAAGAGTCACAAATGTTCTCACAATGACCACGAAAGGTGTTAGGGTCAGAAGCGTGGAGACTCTGGGGGTAGGTGTGCCAGCTGTGTGACTCGTGGAGATTACTGGTGGGTGAGTGGGCATGCATGAGCACGTGGGAAGTAACACACAGTCAAGAGATTCTCCAAGCAAACCAGATGTACCAAAATGACATGTGCTCAAGTACAGAAACAGGAAAAGGAAGGTGAATGGCAAGATTTTCAAGACAAGTGTTCTTCACAGATCCCAAAGTGATACTGAGCTAGCTCTACACCTTAATTTCAGACCCTAAGAAACTTTTCATCTGCCTCAGAGGCTGGCTCCTATTTCACTTTCCTCAAGGGAAATACAAATTATCACCGATTTCTCCGAAGTCAGTAGGATGGGTAGCTTATGACTATTCACATATATTTCATTGATAATTATAAGTCACTGTTGGAAGCCAGAATGAAGTAGGAATATGTTGATGAAACATGTGCAGAAGATGCCTTCTGAAATAGGTACAGAGCCCGCAAAGACTTGCATTCTTGGAAACACAATGATGAACAGGTCCAGCACCCAAGTCTTGGCCAGGAAACCTCTTGGCTCTCTCTCTGGATTCCCTCACCCCACCCCAATTGCCAGCCTTCAAGGTGAAGCTGCCTAGCAGTTCAGGTGGTGGCTGCCTTACATTTTATTAGTTCCCTTTATAACGTTTATACCAAGTACTAGTTAGATCTCCAACTCACATAAATGGTGATGTAGCATCACAGCCGAATTCTCAAATTCCCACTGCACAGAGCATCAGACTCCTCTGGACACGACCTCTAAAGAGCAGAAAAGCCCCTTGGCCTTCCCGGTGGCCCTCTGGTAGCTCTGGCACAGTGCTGAGCTCCACAGGAGTGCACCAGTCTCACATAGCCCGCGATCACCTTGGTGCTCACACCCGGTAACTCATCCATGGAGTAAAGGGTGTTCTAACCCCAGGGCCTGGAGAGGTGACAAAGTAGGGATGCAGCTGGAGAGCGCACTCTGTCTCTAGAACAAGGTTGTGGAGAGCAGTTCCTCAGTGACTGCGGTGGGTTGGCCGGAAGCCGGACACACAGGGGGCACCGGCACCTTCCCGCAGGCCACCTGCTCCCCATCGTGCCCAGGTGGCAGGCGACGGCGAGAACTATCAGCCCTGGCAGAAAGAGCTCGGCTCTCCCGCGCGCCCCAAAGGTCGCGGAGCCCGGAGCAGCCGGCTCTGCTCTCCAGGAACAGCCGGGGGCTCAGGAGGCCGCGCCCTGGCCCCAGGCGAGGTCCCCAGGCGCGGGGCCCTAGGTTCTCCCGCCGCAGCCCCGCCCTCTCCGTGGGTCGCCCCACCCGGGATCCGCAGCGCGTGGGGCGCGTGGAACCGCTGGTACCTGCTCCGGATCCCGCTCCAGGTTGGCGAGGGCTCGGCACGGCCGCGACTCTGCCGCTAGGCTCGGCTCGGCGACGCTATATATCCGGCGGGCGCCGGGGCGCTGGGAGGGAGGAAGCCGCCCTCCTCCACCTGCCCGGCCGGCCCGGGCGCGGGGCGCGCACGCCGCAGCCTCCTCCATGCACCCGCGCCCGCGCCCGCTTCTTCCGCTTCGCCTCCTTTAATCGGCGGTGAGGGGAGGCGCTCGACAAGGCGCCCCTCTCGGGGCTGGAGAAGAGCCGGAGCTCCCACGCGGAAAGGCACTGGTTGAGGAGGGCTGGGCTCGGAGCCGGCCCTGGGCGCGCGTGGAGGATGCTCCGGTGGCGCAGGGCGGAGGCTGGGGGTGGTGTGAACCGAGCATGGGTTTACTCGTCCCGGGTCTGGAGGGCAGAGAGCAGGCGCTGCGTGTGTATGAGTGGGTCGGAGCCCTGAAGATCACCGGTGCGGGGCCGAGGGGCCAGCTGCGCCCGCCACCCTTCTCTGCCGTGCGCAAAGCTGCTCTGCACCTCAGCCTGGTGAGAATCGGTCATTATTAAATCTGAAGCAGAACTGGTGCTGCCTAGGGAGGGGCCCGGCCGCCTGCTGGAGTGGAGTTTCTCGCCGAGAAGTGCTCTGGAATCGGCCTGGGCCCACCCTAGCTCCCAGACCATGCGAGAGGTAAAGCTCCAAACACACGCCGTGCCCAGAATCAAAACCAGGACGTCATTGCCCTGTAAACTGTTCTCATGCTCCTTATAACAAGCGGCATCAAATTAAAAGAAACGTTTGATACATGAAAATTGGAACTAATGAAATGAGCAACTTAATGAATGCCCTGGAAAAATCACACTAATTTTGTCTCCACTGGTTTCCTTTCATTAAATGCCTAAGCCCAGTGTAGTTTAAAGATACTTTGGCTAACACTATCTGAAAGTAAGAGAGAAAGAAATGGTTAAGTTAGGACGAAACACATACACACTGTATTACATTTTAACCACTCAAGAGTAAATCTGAATGTATCTTCACTGTGGAAATCAAGGTGGAGATTCCTCAGAAAAAAACTAGCATTAGGAGCCACATCTGACCCATTTATTTTTCTGGGTAGTTTTTCAGAAAAAATGGACATCATACCATAGTGGTATATGTCCAACCATGTTTACAGCAACACAATTTGTCATAGCAAAATCTTGGAAATAACCCAAATGTCCATCAAGTGAAGAATGGATTTTAAAATATGCTATTTTAGTACAGTGGACTATTACTCAACTATAAAGAGAAATAAACTTAAGGCTTTTATAGGTAAATGTTTACAACTACAGACCATACTCAAATCAGACACACACGTGTAAGTATCATCTTGTCTCCCTAGTGCAAGAAACTAGATGAGTAAATAAAATTTGAAAGGTACAATAGATATTGTGAAAAGGAAAGAAACTGCTCGGAAGGAAAGAACAACTGGAATGGGAAAAGGGGAAGGGGAGGAAGGAAGGGAAAATTATGCATATACACAAACAAGATAGCTAAGATAATTGTACTAATTTCTATTGGCTTATTGAAAAAGACATGCCGTGCTTCTGCATAATTCTATGAGAAGCAAGATTTGCATTAATAGTGGATGGACAAGATATTATGTTGGTTTCTAGTACTATGGACAACCACTAGGAAAATAACAAGGTAGAAAGTATTAATTATTGAATCTGAGATGTAATTCAGGTATAAAAATAAGTAAACAGCTACACTCTCTTAATTTACAGATTAGAGACATCTGCTATAATAATGTCTGTGACTATAATATCATGTATGCACCTTGTACAATACCAAAACACTATGAAATCAGTTTGCAATGTATTAATTTATTGAATCTGTCCTGTTAATTTGTCTTGAAACTGTCTCATTGCTATTTGTACTTCAATAAAATAAATAAATAAATAAATGAAAAAAAGAAAAAAACAGTTTATGCTTAATTGATAATTTTGTATGCCTGTATCTGGTAATCTGAGCAATTACTTTGAAGCTATCAATATGCAGTATAGTCACCACTGCCAATTTCCTATTATCTTCTTTTCAAATTCTGTATTTTTATTCTCTTTAAAATAAAAAAAATTAAAAAACAAACAAAACATAAAATAAAATAAAAAACCTGATCCTGAGAAACATCATAAGGTTTTTGAAACTAGCAGTTAATTGGTAGGATTCTAACCCTGACTAACTATACATGCTAATACCTGGGAACCAAGCAACTGCACTGAAGATAGCAATGGGTAATGGAAGGGTCACATTTGGATTGCCTGTCATTCTGGTCTTCTAACTACATACCTCTTGTCATGACATACCAATTATTACCATACTGTCTCTCAAACAAAAGTTTGTTTGCTGTTTTTTTTTTTTTTAAAGTGGGTAATAATAAAAAAAAAGACAGAAGAAAAAAATGTCACAACACTGTCCTGCTATAGTGGTGTATATGGTTAGATTTCTAAATTTCTGTGTAAAAATATGTAATTGTTTATTCATTTTCTTTAAATATTTTTATTTTAAAAATTTTTATCTCCAAATTCTATAGGAACTTAAAGTTTAATATATCAATACTTGATGGAAAATACCTGTTTCATGTTATGTTTAAGGTGTTTGATATTCAGAAATAGCAAAGTTACACCGAATTGCATATGTTGTAGGGTAATAATAAGCTTTTCTTGTTTTTTTATTGAAGAACAAATAGCAATGAGACAGTTTCAAGACAAATTAACAGGGCACAATCTATAACTAATACATTGCAAATTATTTTCATAATGTTTTGGTATCGTACAGGTGCATAAATGATATACTTACAGACAATATTATAGAAGATGTCTCTAATCAGTGAATTAAGAGAGTGCAGCTGTATACTCATTTTTTTATTACTGAATTATATCACAGAATCAATAACTAATACTTTCTACCATGTTATCTTCCTAGTGGTTGTACTAGAAGCAAGATAATATTTTGTTCAAAAACTATTAATGCAAATCTTGCTTCTCATAGAATTATGCAGAAGCATTGCATATTTATACAAACACATCATGGTTCTTCTTTTGTATTCCCTTTTTTTTGTGTGTAGAACTGTCAAAGATGGGAATTCCATTGTCATGAGACCATTATAGGTGGCTGAACATGGCAACACAATCCAACACAATCCAGCATTGTACAATAATAGTAAGTTATCTGAAGAAGTTGTTGACTATAGCCATTTACAGCTCAACTTATTATTATGTCCTCGCATTATATACCTCATTTTTATAATTTTCTGCTGGATGGTTAAGACCAAGATAAAGCAAGACCTAAAACAATGTAGCTTTTGTTTCTGATGAGGTCAGTGAATCTTGTAATCATGTACCTCACTCTGTAATCATGTACCTTACTCTGTAGATCCTTTGTCTGTGTCAGCCATGAGGATGAGTCATGGCCAATGCTTGACCAGTTTGCTCTCTGTGAGAGCCTTACAGAAAGTTTTCTCTCCCTGTAATCTATAGCCATACTATAGAACTTCAATCTCCTTCCTCTGTGGCTCCATAAGCTCCTTGATCAGAAAATTTGGGACACAACTAAGTTTCATGATGTTACAGTACAGGTTCACCTATGTCCTGAGACTTCAGTGAACTTGAAAGGCTAGGGCCAAAATGTTGGCTGACCTTTGGGCTCTTCTATTTCTCCAATTTTTGATCTATGAACTTAGGTTATTAACCATCCAGAAGAAAAGCTGGTTAGTACCCTGCAGCATATGCTATTCAGTTTGCCCTAACTGTCTTACTCAATTCTTTTTAGTTGTTGATGTACATTTCTATTTGTATTCCTTCTTTTAACTTCTTATACTAGAGAGATTATATGATATTTGCACATGTGTGTCTGGTTTATTTCACTTATGAGTATATGTTCAAGTGGCATCCAGTTCAATATACATGCTTAATGTTTATCATTCTTTGTAGCTGAGTAATACTCCATTGTATAAAAGCACTACATCTTTTTCAACCATTCCTCATGTGTGACAGACATCTTGGTTGTTCCAAGATTTTGCTATCACAAATTGTGCTGCTATGAACATAGGTACACATAATCTCTATGATACAATGCTTTCAGTTCCTCTGGGAAAATTCCCAGTAGGGGGATAGCCAGTTTGAATGGATTTCCAGTCCTACTCTTTTGAGGAGTCTCCACACTGATCTCCACAATGGTTGTACCAGTCTACATTCCCACCAGCAGTGGAGAAGCGTTCCCTTTTCCCCACAACCTCTCCAACATTTGTTATTGGTTGATTTCCTTATGATAGCCATTCTTTCTGGAGTGAGATGGTATCTCAATGTTGTTTTTATTTGCATTTCATGGATGACTAGCGGTGTGGAGCATTTTTTCATATATATATATTATCTTCTTTAATTTCATCCTATGAGAAGTGTGTGTTCATCTCAGATGCCCATTTCTGAATTGGGTCTTTAAATTTGAGGTTCCTAATATATCTTAGTTCTTTATATATTCTAGACAGCAGACCTTTGTCTGATTGCATATTAGTTATGATTTTTTCAAACTTTGTGGGTTGTCTTTTCACTTTGTTCACAATTTCTTTTGACGTGCAGAAACTCCTCAAGAAGAGTTGATCCCAGTTTTTGATTCTTTCAAGTGTTTCCCATCTGAATATGTTTGTTCATGAACTCTTCATCTACCCCTATGTCTTCAACAGTTCATCCTACTTTCTCTTCCAGGAGATTGTTTCTGTTTTAATGTTTAGAGCTTTAATCCATTTTGACTTTAGCTTAGTGCATGTTGATAGAGCTGGGTCAAGTTTTAGTTTTTGCCATGTAGAAACCCAGATTTTCCAGCACCATTTGTTAAGAGTTTATCTTTCTTCAAGTAAGCTTGTTTGGCCCCTTTGTCGAAGATCAAGTGGCTGAGAGTGTTTATAGATGCCTCAACATCTTCTAATCTATTCCATTGATCTTCAGGTCTATTTTGTTGTCAATACCATGTTGATTTTATCACAGTGGCTTTGTAGTATAATTTCAAGTCAGGAATTGTGATGCCCCCTGCCTTGTTCTTATTGACCAATATTGCCTTTGCTATTCTAGGTCTGTTGTAGTTACAAATAAATTTTAGGAATGATTTCTTTAGGTCTGGGAAGTAGGTTGGTGGAAGTTTGGTAGGGATTGCATTAAATTTGTACAACAATTTTGGGACCATGGCCATCTTCACGATGTTGGTTCTTCCTATCCAGGAGCATGGAATATCTTTCCATTTTCTGAAATCCTCCATAATCTCTTTTCTTAGGGTGTTGTAATTTTCTGTGAAAAGATCTTTGACTTCCTTGGTTAAGTGAATTCCAAGGTATTTCATTTTCTGTGGTGCTATTGTAAAAGGTATTGTTTCCCTTTCAGTGTGTTTGCTATCTGTGTAGAGGAATGCTATGGACTTTTGAGTATTGACTTTGTATATTGCTATGGCACTGAATTTCTCTATCAATTCTAGTAGTTTCTTGGTGGAATTTTTGGGTCTTCCAAGTAAAGTATCATGTCATCTGCGAATAGTGATGATTAAAGTTCTTCTTTACCTATTCGTATTCCTTTATATCTCCCTCTTGTCTAATGGCTGTTGCTAATGCTTCCAAAACTATATTGAATAGGAAGAGTGATAGAGGACATCCTTGTCTTGTACTTGATCTAAGAGTAAAAGATTCCAGTTTTTCCCCATTTAGGATTATATTAGCTTTTGGGTTGTCATAAATGGTTTTTATCAAGTTAAGGTAGAGTCCATCTATTCCAATTTTATGTAGGACTTTGTATGTGAATCAGTGTTGGACTTTGTCAAAAGCTTTCTCTGTATCAATTGAGATGATCATGTGGTTTTTAGATTTCGGTCTATTAATAGAGTGTATTACATTTATAGATTTTCGAATATTGAACCATCCTTGCATCCCTGGGATGAATCCTACCTGGTCATCGTGTATGATCTTCTTGATGGTTTGCTGTATTCTATTTGCTAGGATTTTACTGAGGATTTTTGCATGTATGTTCATGAGGGAGATTGGCCTGTAGTTCTCCTTTATAGTTGTGTTTTTCCTTGGTTTTGGAATCAGTATAATACTTGCCGCTAGAAGTGATTTTGGGAGGACTGCTTCCTTTTCCATTTCATTGAAGAATTTTAGGAGTGTAGGGATTATATCTTCTATAAATTTCTTGTAGAATTCAGCTGTAAATCCATCAGGACCTGGACTTTTCTTTGTCGTTAGGGTTGTTATTATGTTTCATATTTCTTTGGCTGTTATTGGCTTATTGAGAGTTGTTATATCTTCTTGGTTCAGTTTTGGTAATTTGTACCTTTCGAGGAATCTGTCCATTTCTTCTGTGTCTTCTATTCTGTGAGCATAAAGATTCTCCAAGTAACTACTGATAATATTCTGAATTTCCACTGGGCCTGTGGTGATTTCACTCTTTTCATTCCTTATTGCTTTTATTTGAATTTTTCTTTCCTCTTTTTGATGAAGTTGGCTAGAAGCTTATCAACTTTATTTAGTCTTTCAAAGAACCAGATTTTTGATTAATTGATTCTTTGACCTGTTTACCTCACCTCAGTTGAATTAATTTCTGCTCTAATCTTTGTGATTTCTTCCTGTCTTTGCACTCTGGGTTTCATTTGCTCTTCTTTTTCTAGTTGTTGGAAGTGAAACATTCAGGTGTTTATGTGTTCCCGTTCTGTTTTCCTATTGTGTGAGTTCATAGCTATGATTTTCCCTCTAAGAACTGCTTTCATTGTAACCCGTAAATGCTGGTAAGTTGTGCTTGAATTTTCATTGCATTGTAGATATTGTTGAATTTCTTATTTATTTTCCTCTGTGACCCAATAATTGCTGAGTAGGATGTTGTTTAATTTCCATGAATTTAGTGGGTTTTGCTGTTTTTTTTGTCATTTAGTTCCAGTTCAATTGCACTTTCATCAGATAATATGCATGGGATAATATCTGCTTTCTTGCATATACTTACACATGACCTCTAGACTAGTATGTGGTCTGTTTTGGAAAATGACCTGTGTGCAGTTGAAAAGAATGTGTATTCAGCTGTCGTTGGGTGGAACACTCTGTAAATGTTCACCAGGTCCATTTGTTCCAAGGTTTGGTTCAGTTCTACTACTTCCTTGCTAATTGTTTGCCTGGTTCATCTATCTTTTTGAGATAAGGGAGTGTTAAAGTCTCCTGTTAAGATTGTGATCTTAGATATTAGGTTTTTTATGTCCATTAAGATTTGTCTTACATACTTGGGTGCTCCTGTGTTTGGTGCATAGATGTTTATGAGTGTTACCTCTTGCTCTTGAATTTTTCCCCTGACCAATATATAGTGGCCTTCTTTGTGTCATTTGATCCTTCTTGGTTTGAAGTTGAGACTGCCTGAGAACAGAATTGCTGCTCCTGTTTTTTTCTGAGGTGCGGGGGCATGTAGTATTGTTTTCCGTCTTTTAACTTTGAGAGTATTAATGTCCTTTTGAGGGCTTAAGTGTGTTTCTTGTATACAGCATATTGTTGGATTTTGTTTCCCAATCCACTGTGCCAGTCTATTTCACTTAATTGGTGAATTGAGTCAATTTACATTGATGGCTATAATTGAAATGTGTTGAGTTACATTTTTCATGATACTTACCTGCCATTGTTTACTCCTTTCTATCAAGTGTTTAATTGTCTATGTTGTTTAGTGGGTTCCTTTCATTCTCATTCGTGCAGTTCTGGTCATTGTGGTCTCTCTCTGGAATATCTTTCAATAGCCCTGGGTAGAGATGGCTTTGTCTTTATGAAATTATTTAGTTATTCTTTTTTGTGAAAGTATTTCACTTCTCCATCCAACTTGAAAGAGAGTTTTGTAGGATATAATAGTCTGGGCTGGAATTAGTTTTCATAGAGGACTTAAAGAACTCTGCTCCATGCTCTCCTGCCTTCATGTTTTGTGTAGAGAAGTTGGCTGTAATTCTGATGGGTTTTCCTTTGAATGTGATCTGCTTCTTCTCTCTAGCAGCTCCCAGTATATTATTTTTGTGTTGGATTTCTGGGATCTTGACTATTATATGGCTCGGTGTGTTTTTACTTGGGTTGACGTTATTTGGCGTTCTATATGCTTCAGTTACCTGAACGTTGGATTCTTTCTTTATATTTGGGAAGTTTTCTGCAATTACTTCTGGCCATATACTATTTCTATCATTTGTATTGACTCTTTCATTATTGATGCCAATTAATCTCACATTGTTCATCCTGGCATCATCTTTCAAGTGATGGATTATTTTTTCCTGTATTCTCGTTGTTTTTAAGAGATCCTTTCTCACCTTTTCACTATCTGCACCAGCATCCCCAAGATCTGAAAGTCTGTCTTTGATTTCACCCAAATGATTTTGTAGACTCGTGATTGATATATTTAGTTCTTCTATATCTCTTTGACTCTGCTTCATGTGTTCTATTTCTTTTCTGCATTGCTCACTCCAGGAATCCATCATATTTCTGATCTCCTCTATTTTTTTAACCATGTCTTCTTTTGATTTAGCTATTAATTCTTTTTCTTCAGAATTTTTTCCAAATTGGGTTTCCTCTCTATATTTCCATAATTGTTTCTGTACTTCAGAAGCTATGATTTCCAAGAATTCTTTTTTGATTTTAGAAATTATTTGTGCTTTGAGTTGCTCATGACCTTTCTGTTGTTTCTTTGCTTCTGATGCTGTTAATTCATATGTTTCAGCTGGAATAGTGTTCTCTGCACTTGTTCTGGGTGAGCATTGTGTTTCCTCCGTATATTTCTGGATTTGATTCATTACTTCAGAGGCTATTAATTCAAGTATTTCTTTTTTATTTCAGGTGTTAATTCTGGTCTGAGTTCCTCTATGTCTTTCTGCTGTTCCTTTGGTTCCATCTCTGTTAACTCATTCATTTCAGCTGAGCTTGTGTCCTTTGCACTTATTGTCCTCTGCATTTGAGGCCTGAGATTGCATTTTTCTCCTTGTCTTTGTTATTTTGTATAGCACTGACCTTTGACCTTTGGTGTAGAGCTTTGATGCAACTATAACCTTAGCATGTAATGAGATTCAAGTTCCAGTCTGTTAAATTTGAGATTATCCAGTTATGCCTAGCGTAGATCTAGCTGTTGTGTTCTGTTTCTTTTTGCTGCAGCTCCTGCAGTTCCCCTCTTTTGGGTCCCTGGTGTCTCAGGTCAGTTGCTCTCTCATTGGGCTTGGGGGTGGAGCTTTGGGTAGTGTGTTGTGCATGGGATGAAGCCAAAGGCTCTCCCTGAGACTCAGCACACACTCACCAAACCGGCATGCCCAGCAAGTCATTAAAATTCCCATTCACTTGGTGGGCTTGAATCGGTTAATAAACTTTTCTTCTGGAGGGTTAACAACCTAAGTTTGCAGTCAAAAATTAGAGAAATAGAAGAGCTGCCAGGAAAGCCAACATTTTGACCCTAGCCTTTCAAGTTCACCGAAGTCTCAGGACATAGGTGAACCTGTACTGTAACATCATGTAACTCAGTTTGTGTCCCAAATTTTCTGATCAAGGAACAACATGATTGGTGATGTAGAGTGCACCTAAGTACAGTTACATGGAGAGAAAACATTTTCTCTCACTTTTGAAGAGAGCAAATTGGTCAAGCAATGGCTGGGACTCATCCATATGCCTGACACTGACAAAAGATCTGCAAACTGCGGTACAGGATTACAGGATAAATCCTGAGGGGACTTGACTGACTTTATCAGATACAAAAGATACATTTCTTGTTATATAGATATTTTGTATCTGAGAAGGTCAGTCTTAATCATCCAGCAGAAAAGTGTAAAAGTGAGGTATATAAAGTAAAGCCATAGTAATATGCTGAGCTGTGAAAGACTCACAACTTCTTTTTTTTTTTTTTTTGTTTTGGAGGGACCAGGGATTGAACTCAGGTTCTTGTGCTTGCCAGGGAAGTGCTTATTCCACTGAGCTGTCTCTCTGGCCCCAAGACTCACAACTTCTATGGATATCCTACTACTATGTGGACTGCTCAACTGTGTTGGATTGTTTTGCTAAATTCACACACTTATAGTATTTAGATGCCAATGAAATACCCATATCTGACAGGACTAAACAAAAAAGGGAATACAAAGAAAGGTCCATTCTGTATCTGTATATACAGTATAGTTAGGATAGATATAAACCTACTTTTGCTTAAATCAATGAGAAGAAAGATTTGTACTAATAGTATTTGGACAGGATATGCTGTCTGCTTCTTGTACTATAGATAACCACTAAGAAGATAACAATATACAAGGTATTAATTATTGAACCTGTCCTATTAATCAGCTTTGAAACTATCTTATTGCTATTGGTTTCTCAATAAAATAAAATAAAATAAAATAAAACCCTGAGACACTACTGGAATGGCACAGGCTGAGTGCTGGTGAAAAGGACTATATAGAGCTGGCACACTGCAGGTCAGAAGGAAATTGTTATAATCCCTCAGAAAGCAATTTAATAATATTTCCTGTTCCTCGTTCTAGAACTTTTGATAAGAATTGTCATTTCTTACTATGTACCCAAAGGAAATGCACAAAATGAGAATAATGTATTTGCTATTTATAAATTAGAAAGTTAAAATACTTTCAGTGAACTATGTGTGCTTAAAATATAACATTGTTACAGAACGCAAGCCATAATACTTTAATTATCACCATTTAAAATGGTTCACAAATGTACAGTGTATTACTTTGCTAGAATTGCCATAACAAGATACTATATGGAAAGTCTGGGACTGAAACAAAAAAAATGTATTGTCTCACAGTCTAAGATCAAAGTTCCTCCAGGGTGGCTTCCTCAGGAAGGCTCTGAGGGGAGAACTTGTTTCCCTATGCTTGCCAGTTTGTGGGGGCTTCCTGGCAATCTTTGATGCTCCTCAGTTTGTAGCACAAACTGAAGCTCTGCCTCCATCTTCATATGTATTCTCACACTTACCTGTATACAATTGTCCTCTTTTTATAAGGATGCCAATCACATTAAACTTCACCAAAATGACCTCATTTTAATTTCACTAATTACATATGCAACAGCTCTATTTCCATAAAAAGATCATGTTCTGGGCATTGGGGGTAGGATTTCAATATACAAAAGTCTGAGGAGGAGGAAACACAACTGAATCCTTGACAGATAACAGCAGGGTAATAGATTGAATGGGAAGCCTGAAAAGATCCAACCGAAAGCCAATTCCTGGAACTTGTGAGTTTAACTTTCTGAAAGAAATATCACATGCTGAAGTTAAAGATCTTGGGGTGAGATCATCTTAAGTTATACAGCTAGATCCTAAAACAAGTGGCAGATACACTTGCACCAGAAAGGAAAAGATCGGTGACATAAATGCGTTGAAGAAGGTGACGAGCAGCACATGGAACCCAAAGGACATGAAGGAACGCCACCAGCTACGAGGAACTGAGTTGTAAAAGCCTCTCTCCTAGAATCCCTGAATGTAGCATGGACTTCATTGCAGCTTCTAATCTCCATAGCTGAGAAAATAAATTTTTGTTGCAGAAGCCACCCAATTTGGGGTACTCTGTTATGGTAGTTGTAAGACATTAACACAGGTAATTTAGGGTAAAAGTCTACATATTTGCTTCTTTTACAGAGATGTGTTGTTCAAGACCATTTAAAGTGGTCATTTTAATAGCCTTCTTTTTTTAGAAAAAGTTATTTATGTATTTGGTACAGGGTCTCCCTATGCAGCTTAGACTTGTAGTGACCCTCCTGTGTCAGCCTCCCCAGCCCTGGGATCACAGGTGTGCACCACCACACCAGGTTGCAGTGGCCTATATAGTACACTAGGGATTCCAGGCTGGCATGGCACAGAGTACCAGGGATCAAACTTGGACTTCGCACTTGCCGGGAAGGTGCTAAGACTGCTGAGCTATCTGGTCAATTTATTAAGCAGCTTGTTATAAATTTTTATATAAATTTGGTCTTCTTTATCACACACACACACACACACACACACATATATATATATGAATGAATATATATGATACATATATATTTAAATATATATGAAATATATATGATAAATATATATTTAAATATATACATATATATACATATATATATATAAATTAAAAATATGCAGTTAATTTATTGAAAGTTAGAAAAGTATAATAGGGAAGACTGCTCAAGTTTCCTGCTGACTCTAAGTGTGGTATACTTTAAGACCAAGGTTTCATAAATCTTGGATGTTAAGAACAAAGAGTCTACAGAGAATGTTTAGAGGCTACATATTGACAGCAGTATGGTTATAGATGAATGAACTAAAACTGTATCTTCTGTATTCAATGTTATGTATACAATAAAATGAATATTTGTATCAGTGAATCTACACTAATTTCCAAGATGGTTAGTTTGAGAAAAAAATAATAGGCTGAAAAATATAACATATAATATGATTTTGTTGTCATTAAACCAGTCTAAGATAACTTCCAGTATGGTATGCATGTATGTAAATATAAACTAGTCTTAAAAAAGCATAGAGGAGTACATGAGAAGATACACACTGGATTTATTAATCCATTTCATGGCTTAGTGGAAGATGGCAACTAATACATGTGAGGTTGGTGTTATGTGAAGGAGGAATATTAGGAAACAATGGACAATAAAAATAAATACAAATATACAAATCCAGATATTCCCCCACTCCTGCCCTCTTAAGAGCAACAGTGAAACTTGGGGAACCTCCTGAGCCTCAGTGAGCTACTTGGGAGGGGGGCACTCCAACAACCAGATCATCCAGAGGGAGCCAGGATAAATCAGCCTCAACAAGAAAAAAACTTTGCATACAAACTACTAATTTATGATGACTTCTGTTTTATTTTATTTTTTATTTATTTACTTATTTTTATTTTATTAAAATACAAATGTCAATCAGATAGTTTCAAGACATCTTAACCATACACATTCGATGAATTAATACATTGCAAACTGTTTTCATAACGTTTTGGTATTGTACAAGGTGCATACATGATATTATATTTACAGGTTTTTTTATAGCTGAATTATATCAAAGATTCAATAATTATTTACCTAGTGGATGACCATAGCACTAAAAGCCGACATAATCTCCTGTCCAACCACCATTAGTGCAGATCT
>PVKA01003363.1:0-41448 GCA_004027165.1 Ctenomys sociabilis
TCTCACAGCCAGCTGCCAAAAGGAACCCCGCCCGCCCTCCACATACACACAGACACACGCACGCACACACGCACATGCAGGCCATCCCATGCCTTGAAGGCCCCAGGGGTCCGCCACCTCCATAAGCACGGAGCCTGGGGGCAGGCAGGCCAAGGCTGGTTCCTGTAGAAACCATTCTGGCGTGCAGTTGGCATGGGAAGCGTAGGCTCTTTGTCCACTGCAGAGAGAACTGTTTATAGTTAATCTGTGTCTAAATAGTCACCTGATTTTTTTAACAGTCTTGTGGTCTTTTTACCCGTCCCATCCCCAAAGGCCCCTTGGGAAGACTGGTACCCCTGCTCGTCCCCGCCCGCACCCAGTCGATCAGGCTGAGTTTTGTATGTATCTGTTAATGCTTGTTACTTTTAACTAATCCAGATCTTTTTACAGTATCCATTTATTATGTAATGCTTCTTAGAAAAGAATCTTATAGTACATGTTAATATATGCAACCAATTAAAATGTATAAATTAGTGTAAGAAAAAAAAATGCCAAATCTTGACCCATCCATAATTAGGAGCTCAAAACACACACACACAGTAGAAAGTATTAATTATTCAATCTGTGATATAATTCAGGTATAAAAAAATAAGTAAACAGCTACACTCTCTTAATTTACTGATAAGAGAAAGCTGCTATAATAATTTCTGAAGTATAATATCATGTATGCACCTTGTACGATACCAAAACATTATGAAAACATTTGCATGTATTAATTTATCCAATCTGTCCTGTTAATGTGTCTTGAAATTATCTCACTGATATTTGTACTTCAATAAAATAAACATACACACACACACACACATACACACACAACCAAAGTGCAAATTTCATAATCATGAACACGTTCAGGTTACAGTCTTTGTAAAGTTACAGATATCAATTGTGTACCCTTTAAAATAAAACTACATACACAGAATAAATGATGATATAACTATCCAAATAGATTTCTGTAGGTTAACTAGTTAAAAGAGTTTTTTGTTTTTTGTTTTTTACTTAAATCTTCATGTCTAAAAGCCAACAGCATTAGGAAATTTCACCTGGTTATTGATTTAATCTGCACATTAAATACAGACCTATGCAGCTGAGAGTGGTGGCACATGCCTATAAACCCAGCATGTGAGAAACTGAGCCAGGAGGATCAAGCATGTGAGTACGAAGTCAGGCGGGACCATGTAGTGAGTTCAAGGCCAGCCTAAACTACATAGCAACACCCTGTCTCAAAAAAACAAAATAAGTAAATAAAAATAAAAGAAATATTTTTCAAAGGAAATACATTTCCTTCTGTTTTTGTTCATGGATTACCATTTACTTCTTAGAACACACAGATTTTCAACAGGATATTTTATAAAATACACTAATAGCCCTAGGCTTAACCCTGAAAGAAAGGAAAAAATAAAATACAAACTTCCTTTTTACTCACATGATAACTAGAAAATTTCCCTTACACATAAAATTACTCATTCACAGGAAAATCTTCTCCAATTGATATTTTAATTAAAATGAATATTTCTTTCCTCTACACTCATACTGATGCCTGGCTTTCCAGGGAACTTAGGTTGTTTATAATTCCCTTCTTTACACATCTATACCATACTATATCCCTCAATAACAAAGTAACTACCAAAATATAACATTTAATACAGCCTAATCACTGTTATTCTTTGGGCCAACTGCTTTGGCAGACTCTGATAGCAAATGAGGAATTTTGTATACAAGTTTTATGAAAAATCATTATATTTAAAATGTTAAAAAATAATAAAGAACTTAAAATCTAATATTCCCCAACAATAAACAGAAAATCACGTTTTTTTCCATTCAAAATTCATACACACAGACACTGATTCTTTTTAGGTTTGCAGAAAAATTGGAAAGACCAATCTTCTGTGTATGGCTACTGCCCCTAAAAACGGGTGCTTCTTGCAGGAAAAGGATAGAACAAAGATCTTAATGTTGCAGGTCTGAAAGATATCCACATCAAAACCAGGCAGAGTGGTCCTAACCTAAGCAGCTGGCAAACCATAGGATGGATGTGGGCACTCTTCTGCCTAATAAAATCTGAATCAAACACTTTGCATCTGATTCTCCATGTGAGCTTTTATGCAAACTTCTAAAGTGCAAGGAATCCTGGGGTGGAAGAGCTATTCTGAGAGATTTCACATAGTTCATGTAATTAGGGAAACCACTTCCTTTGATTGTAAGTGTTCAAAACAGCAGAATTTCTCCTATCAAAGGTACTCTGTGATTTGGGTCACCTCTTTTACTTTCTCTTTCATGTTTCTCAGGATGAGAGGTGAAGCAGGAGAGCACATTATTTAGGGGAAAAAAGATCTTGCTTTTTGTTTTAGGGATTGAACTTGCACTATTCAAAAGCCTGTCATTTAGAACCTTCCTTTCTTTCTCACCCTCTGCCTCTTCCCTTCTCTGTCGAGGCTCTTCCAGTGCTACAGAGCACACAACCCAAATGCCAATTTACAGCTGATGGAAAACTGCCATATTATGTGTAAAAGGATTCTAATTTTTATGTTTGGTTTTTGGAACATAATTAGAAAGAAGTGTAATCTGCAGAATCTTGATCTCCATGATACACATTTTGTTGTGACATCAGTGGATAGGAGGGCAAGAGGAGGATGAGAGATAAGAGGGAAGAGAAGCATACAGAGGCCCTTCCCCTTACCACATGCTGCCACCCGCAAACAGTGTAAGAGACACCTCAACCCTGGTCCTTTCCTAATCCCGGGGTACCCGTTTCCCCTAAAAGTGGAACACAGTCTTATTCAACAAAGTGGCTGTGCTTTCATCACAATTAATTTTAGCATTGATCCTGTTAAAATTCAGTGTAGCTTATTTTAAAATACCTCAGTCAGTTTAGCAAACAGTTTTTTTGTTTTTTACGGAACTGGGGATTGAACTCAGGCCCTTGCGCTTGCCAGGCAAGCATTTATTCTACTGAGCTATATCCCCAGCCCCATAAAGGGAAAGTCTTGAACCACGTAAATAAATGTGATATTTTCTAGAGTGACAATAATGCCAAGTGCATTCATTATATTTGACATTTAAATGGAAGAGAATATAATGAGGTAGGAAATATTTGCATTACATAGACAGAGAAACCAAGTCCAAGAAAGATAAGCTGATTTTTCTAACATCCCAGTTAGGAAAACAAAAGCAGAAGCAGACCTAGAACTCTGAACAGAGAACATGGCATGATTCTTTTGTTCAGGATTCTAAAATTCTATCATACTTTGAAAATCACATGAACTTTTTGGGCAAATATTTCATACAATTTAAATGATGATAAACCAGATGTTAACAAGACTGGTTATGCAGAACCTTCCTCCCTCTCTACCTACGTGTAGAATCTACTTGTAGTATTTTTAGTTCCATCTACTATGCTCTGGCTATAAGACGTTGACATCTTTTCATTTTTTTATTGGGCCTACAGCGTGTCAACTACTTTTCTACTACCATAGAAAACCAGAGTCAGTCAGATGCTGCTTAAGTTATCAAACGGAGTTTTGAACAGGACACTGAATTTTTATCCTAGAAGGACTAGCTGCTTTTTATTATGTACTAGGGAAAGTGTTAACAAATCCAACTAATTTGCTTATAGAAAATTTATTTCAGTATTTTTACTTCAGAGCCAAATAAACCTTGCCTTCCAAATGGTAGTGCAAGTGCTTTGGTCCCTTCCTTTAATATATTTCTTAGACAACATTTACCATTTGCTACATACCAACCATTGCCCCAAGTATTATGTAGGTTCTCACTTGTGAAATGAGGAGACTAAAGCACATATCTGATAAAGAGTTTGGCTGGGGACTAAGCTAGTCAAGTGGTGGAGGTAGGAATAGTGAAGCAGACCTGAAACGAGCACCCATGCTTTACATTATCACAAGTTTATCTCTCCCAGTCCATCTTACAGATCCCAGAGAGTCTCCCAACATATTTGCTATGCCAGAACACTTAATAAATGGTTTCTAAATTAAACCGAAATTGTATTCCATTATAAAATTATATGTATCTCAGCACAATAAGGATGGAGAGGTTTTTGTAGTCTACATAAAAAGAAAGCTGAAAATCAGCATAATGGCTGCGTCTAAATCCACTGTGTGACAGCTGCCCTATGGGGGCAGTAACAGGCCCATTTATGCAGCTCCTGGGAACAGTGGCATTAGAAGCTAATTCTAACTCAAGTCTACAAAGGCTTTTATTTATTTTATTTTTGCAATATCAGGAATTGAACTCAGGAGCCTACGCTTGCCAGGCAAATGCTTAATCTATTGAGTTATTTCCCTGGCCCATACTAAGGCTTTTAAAAGACAGACAGATTCTACATTCTGTTCCAGAGCTGCAGAATCAGAATCCGTTGAGCATATTTTAACAGGCCCACTATGTCATTTTGATGTACAGTCAAAGTTAGGACAACGTTTTGAGGCTCTTTCCAACTTCATGGCTCTCGAATTCCATGGAGAACCAGATGTACTCCTACCTCATACGCACTACGGGTGCCACGGTCTGTGAGTGACTCACTCTTCGTTAAATGGCCTCTGCCTTCATTCTACTACATTCTTGTACTTACATTCATTATGAGACAGCTTCTTCCATGAAGTGTCAATCAGGAAACGGTTTCCAAATTATGCACTATTCCTCTACATGATATCTGATATGTTTTCTGGTCTTACCTACATCTTATTACCATGGAAAAAACACTTGGTATCAGCTTCTAGGAGCAAAGGAAGGGGAGAAGTTTGCACTGCTTTGCTACTACACTATTTTGTAACTTTTTTATTGTAGGGAAGGGTCTACAGGGTATTCAGGGTCTCGCTACTAGCTGGGATTCATAGTGATCTGCCTGTTTACAGCCTCCCAAGTGCTGGGATTATAGGCATGTACCACCATGCCCAGTCTCAATAGCCATCTCAGTGCACCCCCGGGGGGAGGAGCGGCATGGCAGGTCCAGGGATCAAACCCCTGACCCCTGTGCCTGCTTGCAGGTGCTTTAATCTGCTGAGCTATTTGGGTGGCCCTTTAAAATTTTGGAAATACATAGAAAATACATATTCTTCATTATATTTTCATTATAAAATTATATGTATCTCATCACATTTAGAAGAGAAACATTTATTGAGGAGTGTACAGAAATAAGCCACATTAAAATCAACAAATATTTCAGAGTGCCTATTACATACAAAGTTCAATGCCATGGGGAACTAAGAAGGAAAATAAGGAAAAAATGCAATATATTTCTAAAAGTTAACACTATGTGCTAGGCATTGTGCTAATGCTTTGTGTATATTCTCTTAATTCCTTTAACAAGCCTACAGGATTACTACCAGTTATGTTTATTTTGCAGATAAAGAAAGAGAAATTTAGTGGATAAATAACTGATCTTAGATCACAAAGCTAATAAATGGTATGGCTGAGACACATGCAAACTGGAGAAAACCACTTTAGACACTAGTACTGACAAGGGAAGAGAAAAAGCTTACCAAAAGCAACTTAACACAGGACCTGGTAGAGAAGTAAACAGATTTAAGAAAACACACAGGTAAAATTTAACTCCGCTGGGGGAAGCTGGGGGAAGGAAGGGACAGGGAGAGCTTTGAAGGAGGGGTTATTTTAAGGACAACAGGCTTCTCACAGGCAGGAGAGCCAGAAAGCACACATTGCCCATTTAGAGAATGTTCTGTTCTCTAAATGAATGTTCTCATAAAGCTGATACTTAGCCCCTGAGAGGCAGGTACTGGTAGAAGTTGAAAATTTCTGTGGAAGGTGACTTTCTTAAAGGAGACTTAATAGCTGATACAAAGACAGAATTTATTCTCTAGGTAGTGAAAAACTAACAAAAGCTGTGGTGCAAAAACTGGAAATATTCCCTGTGTGGAACATCAGGAGGGCAGTACACCCAGTCTACACTCTAGCTGTTGTTTCTTTTCCAGAGTGACTTTTCTGATAATACTAAGAGGGAACCTGTGCAGTTCCAATCCAGGAGCTTCCTGGTTCTTTCTCTTTTGATAACTCTCCTGTCAACAGACCCATGTGTATTCTCCCCTCCAGGACAATGTGGCCACCTTTGCAGGATACTCAGACTACAAGAAGAGCAGGCAAGGAGGCCTGAGGAATGGAAGCTTCTCTTTCTTCTACTGGAACGAAATGCCTACTGCAGGAATAAGGAGTAGGAAGCCAGCCCACTCTGTCCCTGGGTCCAGAACTTTCCAATTCAGATTTGCTAATAATAAGACTAATATTTTGGCACCTAAAAAAAAAAAAAAGCTCTGGTGCAGAAGTCACATGGTCTGGGACTGGAGAGATGGCTCAGTAGAATAAGCACTTCCCTGGCAAGCACAAGGGCCCGAGTTCAATCCCCCGTTCCACCAAAAAACAAACAAAAAAAAGGAGTCATATGATCCGATCTGTTTTTCTTTTTTCTTAAATTTATTGTCTATATGGTAGATAGATCAGAAAGGAAAAATAATCAAACACTAGAAGATAACAATGACCTGACTTGTGGGAGGTAGAGGTGGAGATCGGGAAAACTAATTTTTAAAAAATTCCTGGAGCCAGGCCAGGAGCACATGTCTATGATTCTAGAACTTGGGAGGTAGCGAGTGGAAGATGATTAGTTTAGGACCATCAAGGCAACAAAGCAAAACCCAATCTTGTGACACCACCACCAACAACAACAAAAAATCCTCATAATCAGCAAGCTGTACATGGTTGAGAATACAGTTATACAAATACCCATTTGTCTAAATACCCTATCCTTCCATTCCAGAGACCATTGTTTTTTAATCCATTACCTTGGAGATGTGGATTCTATTGCAGAGGGCTTCAGGGACATGAGGGATATATCTAGGAAACCAAAGAATTAGATAGCTAGTCTTGACTACAAGCTACTCTTAGAAACAGGGAAAACATGAAATCACATCAAGCCAGTTAGCTGCAAGCTTTGCCTCTGCTTCTATGGCAGCACATTTCTTCTTAAAATCTGCTTCCTTCCCAAAATCTGTTTTGTCACCAAGCACAGGTTACTCAAGGTTCACAATACTGAGTGAGTGTACCTCAGTAACCCTTCAAGAACTTGCTGCTTACTACCTATCTACTGCCTCCCCTCTGTATTTTTGCATTGATTTACTGAATTGATTTTATTCATCTGGATTACATTTTTTCATAGCTAATATGCCATATAATCTCCTAGTTGAGATAAAGAATTCAGCCCTTTGATGTATAAAGCAACAGACAAAGCCACTACCACTAATTGATAATCATTTTGGAATATATTTTTTTTAATTGACAATTTGGAAAACAACTTACTTAAATATATATAACTGGTTTAATGGTTTCTATTCCTAGACAATTTATACTTTTACTTTATTTCAAAATGAGATCGTCAAATTCCTAAGCAAGTCTCTCCCCATCTCCATCACACTGGGTATCCATGGCAACATGTCCTGAAGAACTGGTACTGTATGGCATTTCATTGTTTAATGGAGCACCTAACGTCAATTATTATACATACAACTTTATATGTGAGTATGCTTTTTAATCTCCTTTATATTCTCCAAGGCATATCGACAGCCTCAGATTCCCTGGAGACAATACATTATCCCCTCTAGTGAGTAAAAGCCAGCACAGAATGAGAGCACACACAGGATGATTTAAGATCTCTGGGCTGCCACTGTTGCTGCTGTTTTCACTAAGTTAGAAGACACAACCAAGGTTCTTATCCAGGAGCACAAAAACTGCACAAATGGCCACAACTGCACAAAATACCTTCATTCTTAATAAACCATACATACATTGTTTTCAAAGGCAGTAACAAACCTGCCAAAATCTTTTTGTAGATGTCTTTGGTTTGTTTTAGCATCAGCTACAGTACGGTTTGTTTAGTGACACATGTTTCTGCAGGATTTTGGTAGATTCTAAAACCCTCTCCTTGCCTCCCTTACCCTGGCCCCATTAGGAACGACATCATCTTCTGGGAACACACACATAAAGCTCCTACCTGCACAGAGCACTTTCCTAGCTAGGTCTTCAGTGCTTGCCTTGCCCAATCACATGCTAACAGCTTGGTACCTTCAGTTAACTAGCATACTTTGGACAAGATCCAACACTTTCTCACATCATATTTAATTCTGCACTTCAGAGCAAGAGCATTTAAATTTTGGAAGTGGAAAGACCATTCCATTTTATACTTTTCATTTTACAGATGAAAGCACCTAAGAGGTGAAGTAACTCACTACAGAGTCTAGCACAAAAATGTGAATATCCCTTTATCATAGCCTAAAAATACTGGCATATTCTCATTACCTTCTGTTCCTTAGTTTTGAAAGTAGACACCATGTCAAAGCAGTTCTTCAATTAACAAATATATTAAAAATATATTATCTAAAATCTGCTTTGTAAGTATAAATAACATTTTTTATGCCAGTAAGTATGAATCTAAATCAACAGCTTAATTTCCATTGAATGAGAGTGCCAGAATTTATTTACTCTGTCCTCTACTGCTAAACATTTAATTTTTTTTAATTTTTAGTAAGAAACTATGTGAAAAAATGACACACATCTAGCAATGCTTTTGTTTGCCCATGATCTTAGGATATATTCTTCAATGTGAAATATCTGAGTCAAGAAGTATGTATGTTGAGATATTTGAAGCAGTGCTGCACTTAGAAATAAGACAATTTGTGTTCCTACCAGTGATTTCAGAGAGCACTATTTCTGTAGGCTAACCAAGAGGATCAGCATTAACAGTTTTAAATAGCCTATTCTTTTGTGAAATGTCTCTTTATATCTTTTTTCCATTTTTATAAAGAAGCCTTCGATTCTTGACTCCACTAGTTTCAGTTACAATTTCTGATTTTAGAAAATGCAATTTCAATGAGATTTTTTAATAGATCAAATATAAATAAGATATCTAGTAAGTTTCACTTCTAAATACTCCCCACATACCTTAAGGAAAACATTTTTAAAGCAAAAATTCAGCAGCAACGGATACAAAGTCTATAGTCAGACCCCAGTTTTCTATCCCAGCTCTGCTACACTAGCTGTATGATTTAGGTACGTTGCTGAATTGTCTGTGTTTCAGTTTCTTCCAATGTAAAATGGTGATAGTAGCAATGTATTTTGGATTCTACAAAGCATGCTTCTTCTGGTGTCACTGAAACTGGGTTCACATTACAACTGACGTCATCCTACAGTTTTTACCAGCAGTACTTTTTTCTTTCTGACACAAACAATACTCATTTTAAAGAGAAGGCACCCTTGATTTGATAAGATATGGTGGTACTCCTCTCACAGAATTGTGCTGGGACCAAAATGAGCTTAGTTTAATGAACACTCCCAAGGCAGTACTAATTGTGTATGCAGCCTTATATTTTTCTATAATTCTGTTTTCAATGTTTAAGCTTAGAAAACTGATTTGAAAAATATTTTGGTTCCTGTACTCTATATAATACAGATGAAATTTGTTCATTGTAAAGTCGCCACAGATAAAGCAGGTAATGTAATTTAAAGGAAATTCTATTTGAGCAGAAAGTAATCTACTATTTTTGCACTTTCAGGAAAGAATCACCAGCTCAACAACATGGTACAGTCATGATCTTAAGCAAAATTTCTTAAATAGCTGTAGGAAAAATAATACAAAGAACAACACGGAGACACGATTATGGCCAACTTAACCACAATGGTTTCTGTGTGTCACTCTATCACAGATCTTTTGTAGATTTATAAGCTGAAATGAATGTCATTACTTAAGAGTTGCAATTAGAGAACTACTATGAGAAATACTGCAGGGAGCATAAGGCAGGAGTATGATCATGTTAGAGGGAAAAATAACTTTCTCTTGCTACTTTAATAATTTTCACGATGCTTTTGCTTCAACCTCGAATCACTATATTTACCTTGTTACAGTCACAAAGAAATATGTGACGAGGTGTAGGAAGGTTTCAAGTGGCATAAGTTCTGAGGGAGAATAAAGTAGGTATGCTTCAGTTAGCAGAGGTACAGGTGACTTAGTCTATGTAACACAGCTAAGGTCTGGATTCAAATTCTTCCACTTGCTAACATGGGACTTGGGGTCTCTGAGTTCACTTGTTTCCTTTTCTTCACCTGTGTCCTGGTAATGACACTTAATATACTAGCTGCTACCCCTTACACAGAACACTCAACACAGGGCTGACATACTGATACATGGGAAGAGTTCAATACAGGCTGCAGGCATGTCATTAATATTGATATACATCAGATATAGTATTAGTATGTATTATTGATATGCAATGTTGATATGGAGTATTGATATGTATTAATATTGATATGTATGAAGTATAGGGCTTCTGACTTTATTTTTTGTCACAATGTAAGACAAATTTTTCTACAAAATATGCAACATATTAATTATTGAAACTGTCCTACTAATTGGTTTTGAAACTGTCTCATTGCTATTTATTTCTCAATAAAATTAATTAAAAGACAAATTTTTCTAACATTCTCAACCAACATATATATAATGGAATTACCACTTTTTAAAGAAAATTTATTTTAAAGAGGAAGAACAAAAACAAATACAAATAACAAAGCAACATAAAACTATAAATAGCACAAAATTTCAAAACAAAAATGGAAAATTAACAATTTTTGTTATATTGCATATTGTTATCATTGAATTTATTGCCCAGATTACCAGATATAGGTATGCAAAATTGATCAAAACAACTGAACTTTAACTCTTCCTTGGGGCCAGGGAGATAGCTCAGTAGCATAAGTGCTTGCCTAGCAAGCATACAGTCCTGAATTCAATCCCTGATACCAAAAAAAAAAAATTAATCTTTTTCCTCATCTTTTTTACTTTTATTTTTTAATTTATTTTAAAGAGAATAAGATATTAGAGATGATACCCATTTAAAAGAACACGATGCCAGGTATTCAATTGTGGTTATTACATTGCACACTGCTGTGCTGGGTGAAGTTATTCAGATTGCAGATACTACCATATGGAGTTAGTCAAAAATTTTAAACATTAGCTACTACCTTCCAAAAACTGATAGAAACTAGTAGTACAACTACCACTTATCCATCCTATACTTGCTTGATTTTTTTTCTCTTCCTTTTTTCTCTTTTCTCCTTCCCCTCATCTCCATTATTTATTCCTTATGTTTAGCTTCTTTCCATTTTGCTTTGCTTCTTTCCATTTTGCTTCATCTATTGTACCTTTCAGATTTTATTTATTCTTTCAAGTTCTTATACTAGGGAGACAATATGATGTTTACACATGTTGGTCTGATTTATTTCACTTATGAGTATAGCCTCTAGTTGTATCCATTTACCTGTGGAATTACCACCTTCTTTCTCAGCCAACTCCCATCTCATTTAAGAATTAGGGAATTCTTTCTAAAAAAACTGCTTGAAAAAAGAGAAATGTTTGGTTTGTTTTCTAAAACATGGTACATTTCAGGCTTATACTAACCAGCTGCTTCCCTTTGTCTTCTTTCATTGCCAACAACTTTTTAAAATGAAAACATGCATGCTTTTAGCTGGGCTCTTAAATTTAAAACATGCTGCGAACTCTAAATATCATCTATTAGGGGCCAGAGAGATACCTCAGTGGCATAAGTGCCTGCCTGGCAGGTGCAAGGTCCTGAGTTCAACCCTCAGTACCAAGGGGGGGAAAAAAAAATCAACTTTTATTTATTTATTTATTTTTATTTTTTTCTATATTTAGGTCTACAGGGTGTTCAGGGTCTCACTACTAGATCGGACTCATAGTGATTCTCTTGTTTACAGCCTCCCAAGTGCTGGGAATACATGCATGTGCCACCACACCCAGTCTCAACTGCTGTCCCACAGACTGGGCTGGCATGGCAAGCAGGGATCGAATCACCTACCCCTGTGTCTGCTTGCAAGTGCTTTAATCCATGAGCTACTTGGCCAGCCCTTTCAACTTTTAAACAGAATCCACGAACACCAAAATTTGTTTCTGAACAAATTTGTTTCTGAACAAATTCATCCACTTTAGGAATAGCAGAGAAAGCCTTATGAGAAGGGTAAGAAAACAACATATCATTCATTTAATTATTTAAAGAGGAACTTATTTCTAACATGAAGTAGGAATGGAGTAACAGAGAATTTACCCTCCAAAGATTTTAGGAACAATATCCATTCATCTGTCTTGCTAATCCTTTTCAGACCTATTGAGGCAGAGGGACATAGCTGCTGGGTGGTCCTATGTAATGGAAATTTGCTCTTTTGTTTTTATTCCTTATGCAATCTAAATCCTTATGTTTACTGAGTGGTCATAATACCAACCCCTACTTCCTGCTATATGTTTAAGAAAGCCACAAAACCAAACCAAACAGGACTGTGGTTTGGAAAGGAAATGTCCATGCGAAAACCACCTGGCCATCGCAGAAAGAACAGCACTGGCAGCTGTGCTCCCTCTTTCCAAGTCCTGAGAACACAAACCCTTTCCTGGGGCATGGCTGATGTCGGAGAGAGCTGCGTAGATGCTGTCTCTCTATCCTGCTTTTCTTTTTTTTTTTTAATTTTATTTATTTATTTATATTTTAACTGGAGTGAAAAATAGAAGCAGAAATACATTTTTAAGATGACATAAACAGAGTAACATACAACAATACATGTTACAGATTTTCAAAACATGCATAGCTAATTTTACATATCTATCCTGCTTTTCTAAGCAGATTTTGCTGCTCAGAAGAACCTGTAAGATAATTCAGCAATTTAAACAGCTCCCACTCTACTTCCCTCCTGCTAGACAATAAAAACAGAGAATATTCTCTTTGTAATGCAGCATTCTTTGTGACTTTGTACACCACCCTACCCCATCCCACCACTGGAATACTCTAGCATTATTCTTGCTCTGTGCCTGTCATTCTTTCCCTTGCTCCAAATTTATATAATATGAAACCCTTAAAATTCTATACCCTTTCTAATTTATATAAATTCTACTACATGCCACTGGCAAAAACATCATACAACTATATACAGTATAGACATTTATATACATATATATAAATGTCTAATTCTCTGCCTTAAATGCATTATAGTTTCACAAAAGAAATATAATTACACTCCTTCAAAGTATTTGTTTTTTAATCATTCCAGATGCATAATTTTCTGATTAGTAATAAAGAACAGATTACTGCAAATACTGCAAAATAGTATTGGAGAGTATACATCCTTCAATTTAAAAAAATGAAAAGGAAATAAAGAAAAGAAAGCCTTCTGAGAAACCTCCTCCCTGGAATCAAATGCAGCTTCTCTTCTACTTGTCAGTGTATGACACTGTATTTGCCAGGAAATACTAGTATGTTCAATAACATAAGATTCTATTTTTAAAGAACATGCCTGAAATTTAATTTCATTTTTTTTCAAACTGTGAGGTAGTCTAAAGCACAGTGTGATTACTGTAAGGGTAACCAGAGATCCTTGTTTTGCTGTGTCTGAAGAGTGCTTATCACAGTAAAAAGCTACAAAACGATGTATGTTTGTCTGCAGTCCCTGAAGACTTCGATACACCATTTATGTGCTGAGGAAGTGCTTTCCTTTAATGCATGTGATAGCCCGCAAGGGATACTTTTAAGGGTAAAGCATCTATCACCTACAAAATATACAAACTAATTGCTAGTAATGAATTTTGAATATAGGAAGAAAAAAATAGCACCTCTATTTATCCTCAGAAAAACATACTAATTTATAATAGGAGCCACTTTTGCATTACTTGCCCCTCAGTTCTGCATCCACACCTTGCCCACTGCTGCAAGCATCACTGTTCTGTTACTAATGGCACAGAGGCTCGCTGCAGAAGAAGGAGCTTCTCCTTCTCTTCTCTGGGCTTTTATTCTTCTACTATATAGCTGCAGCACTGGGCAGGAGATCCGGCTGAACTCCTCTTCCCTCAAGTTCTTTCCCCAGCAGCTGGATTCTTATAAACTTTCTGCCTGCTAGCTCAGCCCCACCATACCCAAGGAGGAGGCCTCAGGTTCATAGGCCACCCAGCAAGTGGCTTCTTGAGGAGCAACTCCAACTGCAGAGCTACTCAAGACTTCACCAGCACCGAGAAGGCAGCTTGTGAACCAGCTCTAGTTCATGGAGCTCCAACAGATTCTTTCATCATCCATTCACAGCACCACCTCTCCAAAGAGGCCCAGTCCCAGTCTGGTGGACACGCCCTCTCCCTAGTCAGCTCCTCCCCTGAATATGGTTTTTAAATGCTAGTTAGTAGCTGCTCTGTATATCTGTTACCCCTACACTCTTCAGTGTCTCTTTTACCCCATTCAGTAACGACCTTTACATAAACATTAATTTTCCTGGCTGAAACCTGACTGGTATGGGATTGGTCTCATGTGTGGTCCTAGATTTCAGACCATCAAAATTAGGGTATGAGGATTTATTTGGTCATGAGCTTGTACTGGAAAGTAGTGTAAGTTCCCTATCAATGGAGGGAGACTAGTAATCTATGTCTTGATCTAGTGTCAAAATGAACCAAGTGACCACATGGGATGAACTACAAGGAATTACCAACTGAAACAAGAAGTAGGAATCACGGTGGCTGCCATCCTTGACCATTACAATAGCAAGGACAACTACGGGGAATGTAGGGTAAAATGCACTCTTTTGACTGCAGTGAAACATTTACCAAAAGAAAACAACATGTTCAAGTCCTTTAACCCCCAACTCAAGTCATGATCTAAGTACCTGAGAGCTTCCATGGCAGCTTTAACAGAATCGTTTTTCCCATGGTCACAGAGCTGTTATATCTAGAACTTAAAAATATAATTTTTTATGTATGCTGCTGAATTACATTTGTTGAATTTACAACCTCCCCAAGTTTCTCATGTGAGAATTAATGGATTGACTGAGAAAGAATGGGACCTGAAACCTCAGAGACAATGTCTGAATAGAATCAAGATGAAACTATTTTAAACTCCAAAGAAACTCTGAAGCTCTCTTGACCAAGGAAGTGACGTGGCTTCCTATGACTCAAGACACTAACTTGGTTGGAAAAACTGTTGCTGCAGTACCTCACCTACTTAGCAAAGGGACACAAATTCCCCTCAAGTTCTATGGTAACCATGCCCTCTTCCCAAACCTTAGCACATTCCAAGGTATACAAGAGTCACCCAGAAGGACTTGGTGGGGAAAAAGCTCAGATGTACAGAACCTACCAGGCAAGCACAACATCCTGAGGTCGATTCCCAGTACAAAAACCAAAACCAAACAAATAAACAGAAGGAAATAGCATACAGACCAAATGAAATGCAAGGTTTTCATATTCAAAGGCCAGGAGCTGGAGAGATAGCTCAGTAGAATAAGCACTTGCCTGGCAAGCATAGGATCCTGAGTTCAATCCCCGGTTCTGGGGGAGGCGAGGGGAGAAAAAAATAGATATATATTCATACACGTGTACACACACACACACTCAAAGGCAAAACCCCAGAAACACACATAGGAAGTATCAGGGGTATTAGAAAAATATCTACCTAGAAAATAGACAACAGCTAAGGTTGATTTCATGTATGCACTGACTAGAGTTGCCAGAGTTAATGTGTCAGTTCCTCAGCCTGCAAGCTTATGGCTAACTGAAACTTGAACTCAAATGATAGCCAACAGCAGTGAGACAGAGACCTGACATGGATGAAGAACCCCAAAGAGGCAGGAATGTGGGAGTGATTCACCAGGTGTGAATTACACTCACCCACCTCAACTTCAACTGTATCATCTGAAAAGACCAGAGACACTTCCTACACAACTGAAATATACATCAGTGAGAGTACCTGCCATCTCTGAAAAGCTCTGTGGTTACTTTTCTTTATAGAACAAGATGGTAAGAAAAGTCACCACAGGGATTGGCTTCCTGGCTTCCTTAGTAAGCATAGGATACAAGAGTAGCAAAGCCCAGCACCAGCACTTAATACCCAAGATAAATTTGGTAATTTACCACCAAAGGCAGCAGGGATGTACTATTAACCCAGGCTCTGGTCTACTGGAATCTCTGCTGGGAGCTAATTTATCCTGATGATCCTAGAAATGAAATTAATACAGAACCTACTAGAGTACTGTGAGCCCTGTGTAATAGGGGGAAAAGTTTTTTTTTGATCTGGTAGCAAATCATCACAATGTGAAGTGATAGTGTCACACCCAGCTTCTAGGCCTCTGCCAGTTTACATACCCAGAACCCTTTCATGGAAGGAAAAGCCAAACTTCTTCTAGGTGTCCATAATAAATCCTCCTGTAGACCCTCACCAAAGGGACCTTCTGCCAATTACTAGATAAATAATGCACTGATGAAAAGGAAAATCTCAGATAGTTCATGGATTTCTTTTTCTGTTTTGTTTTGCTTTACTTTGCTTTTTGGTATTTTTGAGACACAGTTTTGCTAGATGGTTCAAACTGGCCTTGAATTCAATATGTAGCCAAGGCTGGACTTGAACTTGTGGTGATCTCCTGTGTCAGCCTCTGAAGATTACAGGCATCACTACTATGCCTAGCATTTCAAGGATTTCTAACAATGAATTTTAATCAACAGTAATAAATGCCCCATAATAATAATAAACCAAGAAAAAAAAAAAAAAAAAAGAGGGCAACCTATTCAGGCACACGCCTGTCTCTCAGGAGCTATTCACATTCCCCATTCCTTTTCCCCAATAAAATTTCCTACTTCTAACCTCCCTTATTCCTTAGAATTCACTCTTTAACTTCAGGGAACACAAACTTGGTATAAGTAACATCTATAATTCCCCTATATCATCTTGGAGATGCTACCAAGATCTTGGGAAGGAGGAATGAGTTTGCTCTTGTTTCATGCACTCTAAAATATTTTGACCAATTCTGGATTACAGCTCTCTTATTAGATAATCAAACTCATCATCCTTGATTTTTATGCCTTTTCTTTATCAACTGCTTTTATCTTATCTCTTTTATGTACTACTAGTGTTAAAATAATGGTAAATTTACACCAAGAACATAGAAAGATTATGATGATTCTTTGATGAGACATTTATTCCTGTTTTATATATGTTTCAGCCCACTCAGGGAGCCCAAGGGAGATTTTTGTGTGTGAGATCCTAAAGAACACACATGTGAAAGCACCAGCAACAACAGCATGCAGCATGGAGCACAGCAGAGAGCAAGAACAAGAGGCACCTGCATCTTTATTGTTTAATTTTTATACAGGTAATTATCTCATATTTATATTCTTGTATGTATGCATGTATGTTTACCTGTGCTGTCATGGTTACATAACTGTATACCACTGTGTCTGTACTAGACAAGCAGGATCATATCCTCAAGTGTCCTTAAGACACAGAACACTGAGCTCTGAACCAGTCTGAATGGTTCCCCACAATATGCTGTATTTTGGACTTAGCTGCTGAACTTACTGGGATTCCTTGTTTGACTTGGTTGCTATGGTTTGTTATCTTGGACAGTATCACTAGGGAAAAGTAGGGTTAGAGTGTCCCCCAGTGGACTTTGGTATGAAATGCTATAAAATGGATTTTTATGAAATTTAGTTTATATTTTGAAACTATATATACCTATTAATAAATCACAGGACCCCTTATGCCATTTAAAAGACAGTCAGCTGACAAGCCTTCCTCAAGACTTGGCAGACAGGTGTCAGTGGGACAGACTGGCCTAGATCTCTACACTCTAGAGGAAGCCTCAGCTTCCTTTCTTATCCAATCTGCTGGTGAGGAGGCAATAGTAGCGCTTGAGAGTCTTTATTCTCACTTTTCCAGACTGAGAGTGGTGACTCACAGGCAAGTTATCTCAACAACTCACTGTGAGTGTGAGTAAAGGCTTCCTTTTTTTGGAGGCACATAAGATTAGAGAGAGAACTGTGACCGGCCCCATGCTTTTCCTCCTATCTAACAACTAAGAATGTTTAAGTTGGCCCATAGAAAATGAGGATTTGTTAACACCAAAGTCAAGGAAGTCATCTTAGGCAAAAATAACTGAGGCTTTTATCTGTCCCTATAGAACTCTAACAAATAATGGTTATTCAATCTGGTAGTTAAATGCTCTTAGAGCAGCTGCCATTCTTAAAGCAGAGAAAAATTTCCCTAGTATCTTTTTCGGTCAATCCCCACCAAAGCCAATGGAATCTTGACCAGATAGGCAGCTGGATTCCTTTACACAGACAAATCTCTGGATGCATCGAACTAGTAAAAGCTGTGAGAGGTGATGGCCAGAGGTGACTCTTGGCGGATAACCAAAAGTTTCTCATGGAAGCTGGGTCCCACATCCTTACTGGGTACCCAGCAGAAAAATCTCCATTAACCTACCATCTGTACTGGGGCTGGGAGATGGCTCAGTAGAGTAAGTGCCTACCTGGCAAGTAAAAGGGCATGAATTCAATTCCTTGTTCTGCCAAAAAAAAAAAAAAGAAAGAAAGAAAGAAAGAAAGAAAGAAAGAAAGAAAGAAAGAAAGAAAGAAAGAAAGAAAGAAAGAAAGAAAGAAAGAAAGAAAGAGAAATTCCTACTGCACTCCTAAGTAAGGTTAAGAGGTAACTCAGTCCCAAAGAAACCAGAGATAATGCTGCCAAGAGTCCTCTCTTAAGCCTCCATTAAGAGTTGCACTACAGGCTTACACTTTTCTTTCTCAAGTAGTAAGTTAGGAATCCCCTACACTTTCTCCAACTTGCTGAGAGTTCACTTTAGAACCACCTTGTAGGCAAACTGCCCCTCCTTCCACAAGATCGCAGTGAGGCAGCTTGCAACAACTGTTCACCTTTCACAGAGGAAAACAGCTAATGCGAGTAATTTATACTTTGCCTTGTATGTGCTAAAAGAAAAAAAAAAATTAGCCCTTCCTTTCTTTCATGTACATGTAGAAAAGTTATAAGTGTCCTTTACTAACATGTGAACTGTGGTTCCTAGCTGATGTATATAAGTTTAACCTGTGAGCTTCAGAGACTGGTCCTGCAGCTAATCTTTCTTACTCTTTAGACCTTGATAAGGTTTCCAAAGTATCTCAATCCTCCTACCTCAGTGTTAGGACTATAGGTACGTGCCACCATACCCTCCAAGGTAACTTTAATTTCATCTACTATTATCAAACCTGAGATAGGTTTAGTTTTCAAGGTAATTTCAATCAAAGCCACATTCACTACTGCTAAGCCTCAGGTTTCCCCTGCCTCTTTATTTGGATCAAAAGAGTGAAGCTCCTAAACCAGCCGTAATTGGGCTGAAGATATAGTTCAGCAGCACAGCACCCACCTGGCAAGCTCAAGATTATGAATTCAATTTCTGGTACAAAATGAACAAAAACTAAACCAGCCATAATTGAAGCCTCTATTGCATTATATACATCCTTAGTTAATTTCATTGAAGCCCCTCAAGTAAATGGCATAAATATGGGACTACCCACATTCATGTGACCTTTTCTCTCAGTGACCTCAAACAAGTCAAAAAGATCTAGGAAAGTTTTCAGATGACACTGGTAGTCACTGAGGTCTACAGGGGACTTTCTCAGATCTATTAACTATACTGGAAAGACATAATGTTATGCTTAACTCAAACACTGACTTCTATGAGAGACAAGAGGTACAGACTTTAATCTGTGAGTTTCCTAAATGTACTATAAATATCTAGGGATACTTTCAGATGGGTTTAAGTAGAGCCTAGCCACCAGTGTTATAGAGGAAAGCCACCTACATGACTAGACAGAGAATCCAAAAATGCCCCAAAGACCTTTTTCTCCAAGGGCTGAGATTTCTTCTGAACTATTATCTGTCTCTGTTATCGGACAGATCTCTTTTGCAGGCTGTGATTTTAGAACTTTTTGATTCAGATTCATTTATTAGAAAGTAAGTGCTTGGGGCCAGGGAGATAGCTGTAGAATAAACACTTGCTGACAAGCGCAGGTCATGAGTTCAATCCCTGGTACCATAAAAAAAATAAATAAATAAAAAATTAAAAAAAAAAAGCCACAGCCCCAGTTCCCAAAAGACTGCCTCTCTTGTCATGATTCTCTAAAACATCTTGCCAGGCCAGCTACTATTCTCTGATATATGCTAACTAAGGCTCTGAAAACAAAAAGCTATTGCTAAGTATGGTCCAAGCTTCGCAGGCAAAATGGGAAAAGCATCATAGGCAGACATGTGGAGCAGGGCAGACTCGAGCCCTGGCAGATCTTGCTCCTTCAAATAGCTCCAAAGAGTGCCACCTAGTCTTTCTACACCCAAACCTGGCCTGCACTCCCCACCAGAAACAGATAAATTACTTTCTAATGGTCTGTGTCTTTAGAGGAAATAGGTAGATGTTACTATCAAAATAGCAGTTTTGGCTCTCAGCTGGTACTATTAAACAACTATGGCTATCAAAGCAACAAGGAGAAGGCTGTATAATTGGATATTCCAATCAGTTGAACCACTGGCACAGACGAGGCTTAAAAACCATCCCTGTTTTCACAGATATAGAAGGTTCGTATTCATTCTAGTTTTTATTACAAAAATCTCTATTAATTGACCTACAAAAAAGTTCCAGCTAGTCTATTTAAAGTTAAACATTTAAAAACTGTAAAAGTGCTACTGGAATTGAACTTGGCCAAATACATACAAGTGTACTATGGTCTATAAACAACTGCTTTATGCGTGCCTGCCTGCCTGTTCAATTTGTGACTGGTTGCAACATCTACAAATGTTTTGTTTGAGCTCAACAATTTTCTCTTTGGATTTTTAAAATATTTATGTCTGAAATGGAAGTTGGCTTACAAGTAAGCTGAATTAAAATGAGGTCAAGACTGCTTTACAAATGCAATACATACTGTCTGTGTACAATAACTTGGGAGTCTTTCATTGGTCAAAATAACACCTTAATTGTTATGATCTTGTTCTCATAGATCATCTCAAAAAAATTTGTCAAGGTAACTAAATGAGGGCACCGTACTCTTGGGAAAAACTGAAGGATGGGACTCCCTTTGGTGAAAAAAAAAAAGAGTAGGTGCCTGGAAACATTCACTCCAGTGTTTGTTCACTAAACAGACCCCAAAAAGTTTCCACACCCTTATGAGAGACACAAACCAATAAACACTAGTAAACATATTATTTTGATATGTTTATATTGGTTATCATCAAAAGGTTAATTTTTTATGGGTAAAATAGTTTTATTAAAAGATTCTTGATACAAAACTAAATTTATAATCAAAGGTTTTCCCATAGCTATGACATTCATTATTGTTAATTTCATGGCGTACTAAATGTATTCATGCCTTCTGAGTATATAGGTCTTCTAAAATGTAAAACCAAAATAAATAGTAAAATCAGGATTGTTTATGGTGATAATCTTTTCTTTTACACTCAGCTTTCTCTTGTGCTCCAGTTGTGACAAAAAGTACATGTCAAGCCAGCAGGAAATCACGAGTAAAATGATAGTTTTCTTAAGAAAAAAAAATGCACATGGATCTGGGTGTGGCGGCACACACTTATAATCCCAGTGCTCTCAAGCCTGATACAGGGGGATCAAGGCCAGCTTGGGCTGCAAAGTGAGTTTAAGGCCAGCTGAACTACATAGTGAAACTGTGTATCAAAAAAGAGACAAAAGATAAATAAAACATATGTGGTACATATATATGTGTCATTACATGTAGAGATGCTTAGGCACTGAGCAGTCTAAACAATGCCACAGCTAAAAATTAAAGGCTACATATAAACTTCTAAGATACATTTATAAACGGTACATTCTTCTTGGATAGCACCCTACGAAAGGACAACAAATTAAGTGAGAGATTCTTTGTGTCAGTTAATGTCTTATTACCAAATGGAGAGTTTGACTAAAAAGGTTATTTTATATTATTCTGTGGGAACTCAAGTAGTAAAACAACCATGATTGATAAGAAAGGGCAGTGCTCTGGCTAGACTATATTTCAAAGTGCTTGATATCCAGATAGGACCATAATATTTAAACTCACAGCTCTTTCTGCAACACTGATGTAACAGACCTTCTGTTCTGGGTGTTCAACAGCTGAAATTTGAAGACTAAAACTAGAGAAGTAATTGGGCTAAGACAGTCAATATTTTTGCCCTGCCCCTCCAAGGTCAACAAGGACCCAGAAAATGAAGGCACCTTTTCTATAGCATCCTAAAACTTTGGTGAATCACTATCTCCCAAACAGGGAGATTTCTGGACCCCATACGGCAAGAATCAACAAATGTACAGTATACCAAAGAGGGAAAAGTCCACCTAAATTAGTTGAATGACAATGCAGTGCCCATCTTTGACAGGCGTAGACAAAGGAAGGGGTATAGAAAGGAAGAATCATGATGTGTGTGTATGGACAGTACAGTTGGGATAGATAATTCTGTGCTTCTACATAATTCTATGAGAGGCAAGATTTGCACTAATGGTGGTTGGACAGGATATTATGTCAGCTTCTAGTACTATGGACAACCACTAGGAAAATAACAAGGTAGAAAGTATTAATTATTGAATCTTTGATGTAATTCAGGTATAAAAAATAAGATAGGCAAACAGCTACACTCTCTTAATTTACTGATAAGAGACATATGGTATAATAATGTCTGTAAGTATAATATCATGTATGCACCTTCTATGATACCAAAACATTATGAAAACAGTTTGCAATGTATTAATTTATCAAATCCATCTTGTCAAGGTATCTTAAAACTGTCTCATTGATATTTGTACTTCAATAAAACAAAAATTAAAAAAAATAATAATAAAAGAAAAGAGGGAAAAGTCTCTCATGCTTTCACAGAAAGCAAGCAGTACAGTCAGAACACCAGGACCCACCCTGGATGCTGACACTACAAATGATCTGCAGGCTCTGCACATGGTACCAAAATTAAGGCCTGAGAAGACCTAACTGACCTTGATAGCAAGAGGTTAATTTTGATTAAGGGTTATAATTTTAACGTGGTCTTGAACAAGCAGAAAAGTACAACACAAAGATATATGAAAACAACCCCAGAGTAATAAAAGTTATACATAAAAAGGTCTCTAATTACTGGCCCCTTCTGGAAGTTTCCAACTACATTGGTATCTGGCCACTATTATGGTACACAAAGGAAAAAACTACAGTGCAGTCTACAAAAGCTCAGCAAGAGTCATTAAGTTGCTTAATTAAAACCACTTAACTCTCTACCTTCTTATGGTTAAAACTAGAAGGACTTAGAAGTATCAGACTTAAAGATAACTTCCATTAATAGACCTGGTCTAAGAGTCAACTAGTTACAACTTCTATTCCAGTTCCTTGAAAGCATTTTCTGGACATGACTCTTTCTCCAACCTGTTTTTCCACCTACTGTTTATGCTTTGAGTATACATCCTTTGATTTTTTGGAAAATTTGTTTATTCTTGTCTAGAGGCTGCTAAACTCCAAGCAATCATGCAGGCAGAAATAATGACAAATGTAACAAGACTCCTTTTACTGAGATCCACTAGATAGGACTTTGTAAAGGAGTTCATAACTGCTAAAATGCAACATGACTTCCAGGGAAGCACATTAGATTAGCTTTCTGGAGGGCCAGTGAGATAGCTTGCCCTGTTCAGGCAAGCACCCAGGGACTATGGTTCGATCCATGGCACCACATGCTGTGCCAGCCCTGCCCCCAGAGTGGGCTGAGCCAGCCAAAAAAAATAAATTACTCTCTGGAGAAGGTCGCGGATGCAATTTCTCCTAAACTGATCCTTCTCAGCTTGAAGTAGCTAGATAGAAACTATGCTCCTTCTCCCCCACCACAGTTAGGGACACCTCTTTAGAGGTAGCTAAGTTAGGTGGAAGTACTGTAGGTAATCAGATAACAGTTGGGTCCTTGAGGAGGTCAGTGCAGAGAAGATGGGAATACATCAAGACAAGCTGGAGGAACACCTCAAGATTAAAGTCACTGTTGTGCCGGCAAGATAGCTCAGCAGACTAAGCACCTGCTTAGGCAAGTGCAGGTACCAGGGTTAAGATCCCCGGCTGGCATCACATGCTGCACCAGCTCCACCTCCGGGCATGCTGAGCCAGCCATCGAGTCCAGGCACGGTTGCGCACACCTGTAATCCCAGCACTGGGGAGATTGAAAATAGGAGGATCACTACGAGTCTAAGCTGTGTAGTGAGACCCTGTACCAAATACATTAAAATAAAATAAGGTCATAGTGTCCAGATTTACATACTTTCCTAAGAGATAAATAGAAGCTTGAGATTAACAGTATCACCCCTTTGAGATTTCCCATTATCTCATTAGGAGTAGGCCATCCTCTTCCACCCACATTTTTAATTTACACAATAAACTATATGCTTTGTATCAGAACTATCTCCCCTACAACAGAACACATAGGTACAGTAATCAAAGAATCAAAATGAGTAGCTCCTATCATTAATATACTTAATCTTCTCACAGGTTTTGCTCTCTGTCCTGACAATAAATAAATTCTACTATTTTGGAGGTCTGAGTCCCTAAGCATAGAATGCTTTCACTGCTAATACCATAATGATTCTACTGAATTAGAGTATGAAAAGACCATCTGGCTATTTCAGGTTCTTTACTGCCACTACACTGACCAGCAGAAAAAAGTTTTTTTTCTTAACTGGACAGATTTATTCTAATTACCAAGGAACAAACTGGGTTGTTACAAAGAAGGTGTATTAGATACTTTTTCATTGTTGAGGCAAAACACCTGAATCAACTTAGAAGAATGAAGTCTGACTTTAGATCAGTTATAGAGGGTTCAGTCTGTGGTCAGTTGATTCCACTGTTTTAGGGCCTGTGGCAAGGCAGCACACTGTGCCAGAGGCCCAGGTAAAGCAGAGCTGCTCACCTCGAGCTCCTCAGGAAGTAAAGAGAAGGAGCAGGGTCTCAACACTCCCTTCCGGAGCATACTCCAATGACCTAACTTCCTTCTAGGAACTTCCTTCTGGCATCCTACCCACCGTCACCCTACCTCCTAAAGAGTATACCCTGTCCAAACAATACCACAGGCTGGCAATAAAGCCTTCCTTTAGGAAACCTTTGGAAAACATTCAAGCTCCAAATCATAACAGAAATCTACATGTGAGACCCAGGGGATTTTGTGGGAGCTTCCTAGTACTTTTATGCTCAATAATAAATATTAATGATAATATGATTACCAAAAAAGTAGGACAACTGAGGACTTATAACCTACCAGAAAAAGACTCCAAATCCAGTTGTAATTCTAGCTGAGGGAAAAGGGAATGTGGAATGAGTAGTGGAGAAAGCAAGTCAGACAGAGATCATGTATGGAAATGAGACCTCTGGCAGCTTAGGGTATTTTTCCTTTGCTTGTTCTTTTTTTTTTCCCCCTGTATTTTATGGAAGAGTCTACAGGGCGTTCAGGGTCTCACTACTAGATCAGACTCATAGTGATTCTCCTGTTTACACCTTCTCAAGCGTTGGGATTACAGGCATATGCCACCATGCTCAGTCTCAATTGCCGTCTCAGCATGCCCGGGAATCAAATCTTTGCTTGTTCTTTACATGTGTGTCTGTACATTTGTATGTAGTAACTATCTCATTTTTCTTTCTCCTTTATTATTTTATGTACAAATTGCTAGATGTTAAATTTATGATTTGGCTTTTAAGTAACAGTATTCAGTGTACTGTAATAAAATCTGAGGAAAAATTAATAATGGGGAAAGGATAAGAATTTCACTTGCACAAAAGGAAGCTTATCTTCATAGGCAAGGTTCTTCCATTACTCTGTAGAAGTTCAAATGTGTGTAAAGTATAGGTAGAAAGTGAGTAACTAATAGGATGAATTACACCATCTACTTCTCATCTTTTAACACCAAATCTACTATACCTTGTACTGTCTTGTAATTCTATTTATTTTTGTGTGTGTGTGTGTGTGTGTGTAACTGGGGATTGAACTCAGGCCTTTGTGCTTGCCAGGGAAGCGCTTATTCCACTGAGCCATTTCCCCAGCCCCCATGTCTTGTAATTCTAGATATGGGCTCTAATGATTCTCCCTTTCCTAGGTGGTACTGTATTCACCTGTGTCAGTGAGCAGCGCTGAAAGAATGCTGCAAGCCCCAGAGAGACTTATTTCTGGTGTGATTTTCCTCCCTCCTGAGGCTTTTATGAGCAAGACCTCAGGTTCTGCATAGTCAGAAGTTTTACTGGCACCCAGTGGGAAGATTCTTGAGCACCTGTGACAGCCTCTCGGCACCCACTGGTGGCTTTCTCCACACCAGCACCAGCCCACGGCACACCTGAGAACTTCTACTGAAGATGGCTTCTTAGGAAGCAGCTCCAATATGACACTAGGCAAAGACATCCTTATCCAGTAGGGTAAAGCCACATCCTCTTCCAAAATGTTTGTATGCTGGGGATAGAGTTCAGTGGCACAGTGCCTGCCTAGTACGTGCGAAGTTTTGACTTTGATTGTCTGGTACACAAAAAAAAAAAAGGCCTGTATTTTAGTCTGGGTGGAAGCTCTCTCAGGCTTTCTTCCTTTGGGCAACTGCCCCCTCAATTCTAATTAATATTTGTCTTCAACATTTGCTAGTTCTATACTCTCTATAGTCGTTTATGTCTTTACAAGGTAGTAAGTTTAACATCAACATCTCCACATTCAAATTATTAATGTGGCTGTCTCCTGACTAGAACCCGGCTAATCTACAATTTCCATACTGGAGCATCTACTGTATTATTAATTTGACAGAGTATATAAATGACATGGTATACTTTCAAAATTTACTAAGAGCTACTTCTAGAACTATTAATTTCATAATATTTTAAGAAAATGACAGGAAAAGGTTATATAATTCCTTAAATGAAAGGACACAGACTTCGTCCAATGTATCATGATGATGTAAATGCAGAAACATCATGGTGAACTATCATAATTACCACCAACTTCTAAGTCAAGTCTTGCCATTAAAGACTGTCTCACCTTCTAGGAATCTAAGTCTCTTTGTCAAATATATTCACAAGACCATGTTTTTCCCCACACTATAAAAGTCACTGTATTTAAAACAAAGTCTTGAGAAGAAACACAGGGGAAGCTGTCTGGGTCTGCCTGGGTAAGAATGCTTCCTCTGACTCCTGAGTGGTCATGCCTTGAGTAGCCACACATAAAATACTTACATATTTTATTTGCTGTTTTTCTAAATTGGTGCCCTACTACAAATTTAGAACATAAAGATAAAAATCTGGAAATAATTTGAAAACTTAACAGGTCCACAAAATTCTGCAGCTAGTTCTTGCTCCTCTAATTAGAAACTTAATGCCACCAAATTCAGGTGTTATTCTTTCTAATACATGTATATACAGAAAATTTATTTAAGTCTCTCTAGTATATAAACAACAGAATAAGCTAAGAAATAGTCTGACTTGATGAGAGGAAAATAGAATTATAAAGAGCAAAGAGATAAAACTTAATTTTTTTTGGTAGGAAAATTAATGCATCTTGAAAACAATGTTAGGCAAAATAAAACGCAGTACACAAGTTTAAATACAATTCAGTTTCTCAAGAGAAATCCGAAGTACAAATAAACAGGGAGAAAGATCTTTTGCAAATGGGAAGGGGACCAAGAGACTAAGACAGGGAGGAGAGAAGGGAAGGGCATATGAAAAGATTTAAGATGTGTCATGTACGTACACCAACTACCCACAATAAATGCACTCATTATGTGTCATAAACAGAAACCAAAAAACTTTCAAGAGAAGGATGGAGGGAAAAGAATGGGAAGGGGAATAAAAAGAATCAAAATACATGAAGTACCTGTACCTATAAACATGAAATGTAATCTTAAGGTCTACTAACTGCTGGATTTCTCCAAGCGTGAAGGGATGGAAATAATAATAGCCTGCCCAGGGTACACCATTTGGTACAGAATCTCTTGATTGTAAGTCTACAGACCAGAGAATCCCTTGGGGTAAGACTTCTGCTGAAACAGATATTCAGGCACCGCACTCTGGTCATGCCCTGCCATGAACCATGCCCACGAACATCCACTGCTCTCTCCCACGCACCTCCCTATCAGTGAAGAATGTCACAGAGGGTCTGTTCACAACTCCGGTGCTTTGAGGATGGAGGAAGAAAGTATCTCTGCTACTAAGTGCCAGAAGTGGTTAACAAAATTGTGGTAACCAAAGATGATTTAACTCTGTTTGCCTTACTCAGATACATTTTTTTTTTTTTGGAGGAGCACTCCTCTTGAATTTCCTAACATTTGTTCCATTGTATATTGTGTAATCTTGGAAATTATTAACCAACTCTTTTTGTGCAATTAAGAGTAAACATCATTATATTTTATTAGGAACAATAAATGAAGTTTGAATGTTTACAAGAAGATATTCCTTTTTTTTTTTTTAAAGACATTCTTTCAGTATTAAGAGATCCATCTTAAACACTCACCAGTCTCTCAGATTTATTTCATGGAAAAATTTTAAAGGCACCTATTCTTCAACTCATGTATTTATTTGCTTGCATTGTTAAATACTAATTAAAATTAGACCTTATTGGGGCCAGGGAGATAGCTCAGTGGAATAAGTGCCTGCCCGGCAAGCACCAGGTCCTAAGTTCAATCCCCAGTACTGAAAGAAAAAAAAAAAAAAAAATAGACCTTATCACATAAGCTACAATCAGAAAATTACAGAACTGATCTTTCCCACATCTTTCTGATACCTCCAACTGAGTCTTGCTTCATCATTGATGTCCCCAATGTCAAACACAGGGATCCAGTTTGGTTCATTTATCACGGAGCCACAGGATCATGATTTTTGTGTAAAATCATCTCATGTTTGGTTTGTTTTTTGAGACAGGTCTCCATGTAGTTCAGGTTGGCCTTAAGCTCACCACACTAGGGTGGCCCTGAACTCAAGCAATCTTCCTGCCCTGTCCTGGAACTACAGGTCTGTGCCACCATGACTGGAAAAATCACCTTATTTTTAAATATTTACAATAATTTTTTAAAACTTAAAATGTTGCATGGGCTAAACAGAACATATCTGCAGGACAAATACACTTAGGTGATACTGGTTTTCATACTGTCAAGCAATGACATCCATGGTGGACCCATACATAGCTAACGCCAGTAAGCAGTACTGCCTTCTCTATTTTGCCAGTTCTGACCACTTGCCATTGTGTGACACTGCTGGCTTTACTCTTCTAGATTACTATGTGTAGACTCTGGAATCTGCAATCTGCCCTAAATTTTCAATTTTATTCACTGTGTTCCTTGGTCTTGTTAACATTTACCCTATAATAGTGAATTTAACTGTATGAAGAGGGGCCTAGCTGTTGGAAGACTGGGTAAGATCAAGCACGTAAAGGCAGAGAAAAGAAGCCCAAGCTTGCCATATTGCAGGCAGAGCTGTAGCTCTTACCAGGAAGTGGCCAAAGGGAAGCAGAGAAGAAAACCACCAAAGGAACAGTAGCAGAAGTTTGCCATTGGCTCAGAGGTCACTACATACAAAGATTTCACTCAGGGTGATGGTCAAAGACAGGACAGAGACACAAGAATTGAGTCCGGTACTGAAAGAAAGGAAGGTGGGAATGTACAGGAAATGAAACAAGGCTACAGCCAAAGTAGTTTAAGTAATAATGTGGAAAGAATGGTGGCAAATGAAAAAAATGAGACAATTTTTTTTGACAGTTAAATAAATTGATTCAGCCAAAGGTGATTTAGAAGTTACATAAAATCAACTTCAGAGAGACTGGAAATCTGTCAAAAGATATAAAAGTTTACTTAGAAGAAATAGGTTCAAAGGATCTACTGTACATCACAGTGACTATAGTCAATAATAATATACTGTGTACTTCAAAATTGCTTGGAGAGTATATTTTAAGTGCTATCCCCAGAAATAAATGATAAAAATATAAGATAATTCATATGTTAAAAAGATCTATTTAGCCATTCCACAATGCATATATATTTTAAAACATTAAATTATACACTACAATATATACACATATATATTATATATACACATATGCAGTATATATTTGTGAACTTAAAATATATAATAAAAGTACTACCAATAAGAAATATTTCTCTTTAAAGCTGAAAAGATAATTATTTTACTTATTTTCTACTTATTAGAACTGAGTTAATGTCCTAAAAGGAAGAGGATCATCATACACGCCCTTACAGGGGGTGAAGGTAGCATACTCTAGCCCCCATCTAAACTTCCTAATCTATCAGGATGAATGAGACTTTTTTTACTGTATCAATTGACAATCAAAAATTGTAGGTAGTTTTCATTTAAAAGAAACATCTAAACCCTAAAGTGTGTCCTTCAGTGTATATTATACAAGGATCTTATGATTGTAGACAATTCTGCTAGGTGAACTGAAAGAAAAATACAGATGGGCTCGACAAGAGAAAGGAAAAATTTAAGACAGGTTTTTGTTTGTAGACAAAACCCCTCCATCTGGCTCTGAGTGCTCTTACATAGACGAGACAAGGTACAGGATTCTGTTTCTTTTCTAATTTTTTCTCTGAATAAAAGAGCTTAGTAAAAAAAAGAGTTTATGGAGAATCTTTCTCCTTCTCTGCAGACTCTGCTAAGATAAACAGGTGTGAAATGCTTTTCTCTATATATACAGTTCTTCAAAGGGAAAATTTCTTTCTACTCATCCTGACAAATGGCTATGGATAAACATTCCAGGACCTTTATGGGTTTGCTAAAAGAAACAAGGAGAAGAAAAAAAAACCTCATCATAATAAAGGAAAAGACCTATTTCAAATACCATCTAAGTACTAGTTACATGTCCTTCATACATTTTCACCTACAGAGCAAATAGTTTTCTCTCTTTTATAATGACCAGATCTGCAACAAGCTATAAACAAAGGCAAAATGCTAAAGCATTGTTGGCTAGTAACCAGAAGTTCTATTTGCATTCCTAAAAATTACAAAAAAGGTACCTAATGCCTAGATAAATGCAAATTACATTCAACTTAAAATGTTTGCAGTATTTCTTCAGCTATCAATTAAGCCCTACAAAAACTCTTAAATAGAATGCACGCTTACTTTATGTCACAATTATGTAGTGTTTCGTGACAGCAAAGAATTGGAGGGAAGAAAAGATAAACAAGATTAAAATTCTCAGCCATCAATGACATTCTAGGAGAGCTAAAGAAAATATCAAAACTACATAAATGTACCTTCAAGGCACTCTGCATGTTTCAAAACCAAACAGAGGGATGAACTGCCAGTCTGTGCAAAACAAGCTATAAAAATGTTTTTTGTAGCGATCTCTGTCCTATCAGTGCATACATTTTGTTAGGGTGGTTTTTTTTGTTTTTTGTTTTTTTTTTCTGATTATAAAAGAATATGTTTTCCATTTTGCATTAAAATCAACAACACTTAATAATATGCACTGTACATTTCCTATTATTTTCTTACAACAAAGTCCTGTAAGCACAGGTAAAGGATCAAACAGCATTTCATCTTTAGAACCCTGTCAGTCTCCTCAGCTGTCTTCCAGAAGGCCTATACAGTTTCAGACTTTCACTGACAGTGTGCATGCCCCTTATTCCACCCCTTACCAGCTCTAAATATTATCACTCATTTCCACCAAGCTAATAATGAAAAAATACCTCCAGACTGTTCTGTTATGCAAACAATGACCCAATGTGATAATGACTTTCAAGTAATAGATCTCAGTTTTCAGAGAATAGGGAACACATGTACTCAAAAGAGGTAAAATATCTCACCATATAACATAAAATACGGTAAAGAAGTGACAAAATATTATTTGTTGGTGATACAGTGAAAAAAATGCATCAGAAAACAACACAGAAAATATTTATATTGTAAAGTTTGGGAACATTATACTACAGAATGATATAAATAGCTAATTATTTACAAGTCTCAAAAAAGAAAGCTATGCTGAAAGATATGCTAACAAGTATCCGAGGAGAACAGAAACACAGGGTGTGCTCTGGCTAGAAGTTGCTGAAATAACAGTAATAAGAGCGTCTTGTGCAAGGAGAGCTGCCCAGAACCCAGGAGCTCTGTGAGTGCCTTTCCATGATTACCTCACTGGGTCTTTACAATGTCCTTATGAAGCAGCCCCTATCATTATCTACATTTTATAGTAAACTAAGCCTTGGTTAAGTAACTTGCCCAAACACCTAACAAGTGATGGAGCCAAGATTCCAGTCTATACTGTTTAACACAGGAATCCTTGCTCTTAAACACTAAGCTACACAGTGTTTTTCACTGGATAGAAATCAAAATGCCTCAATTTTCAGTAAAGTACAGAAGACGCTATTTAAGATTTGTACTTTATTTTAAAACATGTAAATGAAAATCCATTGTAGCATTTTCAAAAATAAGGCACTATAGTTTGGACAAGAGGTTGAGTCTCTATCGAGAAGTTTTTAAGAATTACCTTTTTCCCAGTCCCTGCTCAGAGAATCACTGACAAACTCAGATTACACAGACCCCAGCACTTATACCAATGTATGTCTAGAAAATCCCATCTCTCTGGGCAGATTTTCCAGGCACTATGCCCCACCCCAGGTATCATGTCCAGCTCATGAGGCCAGCAGAGTCCTAACACTGCTCCTTTCCATCCCCACAGCCTGGAGACATCTACCTGCCTTGAACGCCCCAAGTCGGACCTCACACAGCACAGTTCCCATTTCTGCCATCACCACATGAATAAAGGATAATCATTTTCACCAGTGGTTTTGGAACAATTAATCCTGCTGGAAAAAAAGAGGGGAATCATTAGGCTAAGGAAATGTATTATGGCAGCTGAGGAACAATAATAAGGTTGTATTTTTCTACAGCCAGTCAACTCCACAAGTGCAGGACTAGAGGAGACAGAGAATGAGATTTCTGTAGAGTTGTGTTTTCCTGAATACAGTGAAGCTAAAACAGACTTGAGAATGTTTACAAGAGAAGTATGTGATTTGCCACAGAATTTTAGCTAAGGAGGGAGGGAAGGAAAAATGTCATCAGCCTTCCTCCTACCAGCTGATCCCTAGGTAACCACATGTACTCAGTTACACCCCATGTCCCGCCTTTCCCAGCTCCCAGAACCTTCCTCTGTGTCCTCACCCTCCATCTTCAGCCACCTCCCTCTATCCTGACCCTCTTCTCTCAGTGGTTCCCTCCTCCTCTGACAAGGCCAGGCCTCACTCAAGGGATGCTCAGCACCTGCTCCACCGGGCCAGGCAGCCACTTGTACACAGCCTCACCTCCTCTTTATATGGTCAATCTCTTGTGCATAGCACCAGTCATTATCCTTTATTGTGGCCACCATGTAAAAAAATTACAATGCTTCCCCCTACCCTCATTTTAACTCCTACTTCATGGCCACTTCTTCCAATTACTATTTCTGTCTCACTGGATGGGAATTTCCACACACACACAGTGTAACCTCTAATACCTATTCTTTCAAATCTGAAATTTTTCCCTTCCAACCAAGTAATCCTTTACCCCACCTCAGTCACAAAGGCCTCTGGTCATTCCCTAGGCACATCAATAACTGTTCCTCTATAACTCCAAATCCACACAACCCATCCGCCAACCACCACTTCTTTTTTTTCCCCTACCTGAACTCTAACAATGCTTCCACCTAAAACTACTAGTTCCTATACCTTTTTAGTCTTTCTCCTTTCCCTCCTCACCTAGCTAATGTTCTGTGACAAATCTCTGTCAGAAATCTCTTGACCAAACCTGTGGTCTAGTTCTGGATTTTGTTGCATTCCACTAGTCTAGTTACATATGAATACCACACTGTCTTGGCTATTACAACTCTCCAGTAAGTAACCAAGTAAGGTTAATAGTATAAGTCTGCACCTAACACTTGTTTTCCACTATTCTTGGTCCTCTGCATTTTCATATGTATTTTACAATCTGCTTATAAACTTCTACAAATATGCACACAAAAATTAAATTGGCTAAAACTATAAGTTGAACCTACAAACTATTCTGGTAGAACTGACACATCAAATTCTGACCCACTAACACAATGTATCTCTTCATTTTTAAATGTGTTTTTAAATTTTTCTCAGCAATATTTTATAGTTTACAGTGTAAAGATCTTGTAACTTATTTTATGTAAAATTTACACCTTAGTATCTGATTTTTATATTTAAGATACCAAAGTTTACTTTATAAATTGTTACATAAGATTGATCATTTTATCCACTTAAGGACACAATTCAAAGGTAGTCAGTACATTCACACTATTTGCATCTCCCACCATTATGAATTACTAGAAAATTTTCAGTATCCCAACCAGAAATTCTGAATTTATGAAACAGCAACTCTGAATGGTCTTTCTTCTCAGGCCCTAGTAACCTCTCTGTTACTTTCTGTTTCTCAATTTGCCTATTCTAGATACCTCTATAAGTGGAAACATTCAATCTGTGTCCTTTTGTATTAAGCTTATTTCACTCAGTTTAATGTTTTCAAGAGGCGTTCATGTTGCAGCATGGATCAGAACTGCATTTCTTTTTAAGGATGAATAATATCCCATTGTGTGCAATACCACATTTTAATTACCCATTCATCTGCTAATGGACATTTGGATTATTCTCAAGTATTTCATATTTTTGTTGCATAATAAATTGTAAATTTAATAGAACATTCTCACTATTCATTGCCTGTATCAAAACTGCCCTGCTCCTGTTTTTTACCCTCCACATCTACACCACTATCTCTGCAGGGCAAAACCTCTGAGATTTCTACTTTCATGCCTTACATCCAATTCTTGAGCAGATACCATCAGTTCTTCCTTTAAAAAGGCATTCCAAGTTCAGCCACTTTTCACTGCCTCTTTGCAATCTGCCTGGCCCCAACCACAAATATCTTCCACCTGGATGACTACAATAAATTTTTCAGTCTTTCTGTCTCTGTCCTTTGGAATCTTTTCTCTATCCAGAGTGTCCATACGTTAAAGTTTAGATCAGAAACACCCCCCATAATTCTCATCTTAAGAGGTCACTGAGGGGACGATGTGAAAGGATACAGTCTCCTCTTCAGATCCTCCCTTCTCTCTGATTCCTGGACGCCATGGATTGAGCGCCTTTGCTCTGCCATACCCTTCTGACACCCTATTTCTGTCTTGGGGCCTGCTATCCATCGACTGAATCCATGAGCTACAATAAAACTCCCCTCCTTTTCAGAGGCGTGGGTGGTCAGTATTTTGTGCCAGCAACAAGAAGGTGACTAAGACAGAAATTGGTACCAGAGAAGTGGGGCCATTGCTGTGATGTACCTGACTATGTGGTTTGAAGCCTTTGGACATGGTTCATGGAAGAAGTTTGGAAAGTAATAGAGAACCCTGCTGTACAAGTCCTTGAATGCTAAAAGTCTTCGTACGAGATTCTGATGAGAGCTCAGAGGCCATATAGACCATCAAGGCAAGGCTCAGAAAGGCTTGTTTCAGTACAAAATTACCACTGGTGGTCAGAATAGAAGCCACATATTCTATGCTCTAGCAGAAAATTTACCTACCTTTTGTCTGTGTGCTGAGACTTTGTAGGAGACTGAGATTAAGGGCCACAAAACAATCTGGTGGAAGAAATTTCAAAGCCGCTCAATGCTGAGGCTGTAGCATGGACATTGTTGGCTGTTTTTAGCCAAATATAGGATAAGTTAGAGCTAAAAGAACTCATGAAAATTTTACAATTTCATCAGAAAGGAAACAATTGCAAAGCTGAGTCAAGAGAAGCATAGTAATTGAAAAGATTAGAATTAAAATAAGAACTTTGTATCATGAAGACAAGAAATATGACAAAATCATCTCAGAAACCAGAAAGACCCTACCCTTTGTAGGCTCAAGAATGGAAACTGTAAATTTCATTTGAGATAAAGAGTATGAAACCATAAGATAAAATAAACCTCTCTTCCTTCATGTTTGAATGTTAGATTCCATGCCTCAGAACTGAGAGTGAATAGTATACCATGTGAAAATGTAAATCAAATAATTCTACTGCCCTATTCAAAAGCATTAGTGTGTTTACTATTTCTCCTGATTTAAATCATAAGTACTCACAGTGCAGATGCTTGCTCCATGCTGTCACCTGTCCCTGGCCTAAGCTTCAGCCATATGCAAATGGCTCTATCCCTTACTTCCTAGATTATTTTATAATCTAGGCATCACGAATCTTAGTGAGCCTGACTCTCACTGATCCATTTAAATTTATGATCCTGGCCCCACTTTTGGCCTCCTTTGCTCTGTTCTTTTTCTTGTATTTATTAAAATAAAATTCATATTGTGAAATAATTTTAGATTATTGGAAAGCAATGTAATCTAGATAGTTTCTCTCATTCTTTTCTCCTAATGTTAACATGTTGCATGAGAATCCGTGAGGATTTCTCAAAAAATGAGATGCCTGGGCTAGGGAGATGGCTTAGTAGAATAAGCATTTCCCTGGCAAGCGCAAGTATCTGAGTTCAATCCCCAGTTCCACCAAATAAAAAGAGAGAGAGAGAGAGAGAGAGAGAGGCCAACATTGGTATATAACTATTAAATAAACTCTAGGTTTCATTTGGACTTTATCATTTGTTCTACACATGGCTTTTTCTGTTAAGGATACTACATTGTTCATGAAAATTTTGTTTTTCCTTTTGTCATACAGTTTAGATGTGGCATATATTCCAAAGACCTATGTATTAGGGTTAGTCCCCAACCTGTGGTACTATATTGGGCAGTGGGACTTCGGGTGAGGTTGTGGTGCCCTTAAAGAAAGCTGTAGAACCCAGTTCTCTTCCTTCTTCCGGCCACAAGGTGAAAGGTTTTTCCTACCACACACTCCCATCATCATCTGCTGCCTCATCACAGGTCCAAAAGCAATGTGTCCAACAGAAACATGTACTGAAATCTCCAAAACTGTGAAGAATAAAACTTTTGTCTTTGTAAGTTGATTGTCTCAGGTATTTATAGGACAGAGAACTGACTAACACACTTGTTTCTCAAATACTTAGCAGTCTTGAGGCATATCATTCAGGTGTTTTGAAGGATGGCCACCAATTTCCATCTGTGTACTGTTTTCCACATAACTAAACTCGGCTTATGAGTTTTAGAGAAGAAAACCACAAAGGCTAAGTACCTTTCTATCAAATCCTTTTAGGATATACACACCATCAATGTGTTTCACTAGTGTTACAACCTTGATTGGCTGACCAAAGGAGGAGAGATACCTGGGATGTACCCATAACCCACAGACTGTTGGAAATTTTCAAGAACATTATCTGTCTGTCATCGTTATCAGTGCAGCTACTCTAATATAGCTATTTTTACAAAACACTGCTTTTCTAAAAAACAGTAAGGAAAAAGTAGGAAGTGGGAAAAAGTCCTACTTTCAAATCATTAAAACTCTGGCAGTCTCACTTCATTAGGAGACCTTAATTTTTCTCAAATCATGAATCAGTAAACATCTGATACTAGTAGGCCTAAGCAAAAACATCTAGAATTCTTTTTGAAAATATATCCAAAAACAAAGCAGATAAGAACAATGGCCAGGAAAATTTCTCTTAGCTGCTTAGAACAAAACCTTTCATTCAAAGACAAAATAATTTACTAAGACCTCAAAAAAATCAGCCAACCACAAGAAAGAAAGTTATGAAGTAGACTATGAATGGAAAGCTATACTCTCCATAGATTCAAAAATACTGAAATCTTTCTATAAATCTTATAAAACCAGGTTGAGATGTGAGCACTGGGCTTACTGTTTTGCTCATTAGTAGTACTACACGGTTACTGACTATTCACGGTGGGCCAGGTACTAAGTAAGCACAGTCTAGAAAATATAAAGATCAGAAAGACACAGATCCTGACCTCAGGAAGCTGACACAGGGATACCTGTAAGGACTGAACTGTGTGAGCCCAGAGGTGGGGAGTATTATGAACAGCTGGAAGCAACACTAAGAACTTTCTGAGAATTAAATGACTACAAAATGGAGCAATCAGAAAACCGAAGTCCTAAGCAGGACTGAGAGAGTCAGGGGAGAGCAGTAGAAAGTTTGATAACATGGCCTCAATTCCTGGGTAATTTCACATCAATGACACTGTCTTTACTAAAGAACAGAGAAAATTCTAGGCACCTTACAAAACCCAAGTGAAAGATTTCTATTTTTGAAGACTCAGTGTCCATCTACATTACCTAAAGTATTCCTGGATGGAATCTTCCCCTCCTTCAATTTTTTAATTGTTCAATTGTTCTTTCTCTGTTAACCTTTGAAAGCCTCAAATATCTAAGGCACGCTGTATACAATTTTTCTGCTAGTAGCAGGAGTCCAACTTTGTTTAACACATCAGTTAGGAAATAACATTTTTACCAAATACATTAATTGGTTTGATTTTACAGCACAGTAGCTCACAATATTTAGGGCACCACTGGAGAACAAACATTAACTAACTGAAATGCTCATTATTCAATATACTGAGATCAATAATACTTTAATGAAAAGCTGAAATACCAGTTGTAATAATGTCCTTCTATGGCAAATGAAAATAAGCTCCACATGGAGTAAATATTTAATCTAACAAAATTTTCAAAGTTTTTTTTTTAATTTTAGAAGACTAAATAGTAAGGGGGGCTTCTGTTTATAAAAAGACCATTTATGGTCACTTCAATGACCACATAAGTACCATACCATGATGGTTGTGTTAGTATAAATGCATTTCACATAACATGCTAAGAATATTATTTGTAATTCTAGTAATGTTTCCTAAACTATTCTTGGCCCAAGAGGTCTTTAGGTGGCTTTCCTTCAGTGACCTCTATGGTTCAAGTTATCTTGAGGCATATCAGTAATGCATGCTTATTCATTTAATTTATATATTTGTTCAACATGTGTCCAACTTTATCTCCTTTATAGCAGTGCACCTTGGTGTATCTTAGATTACAAGCTCCCAGTAACAGAAATGTCTCATAGAAAAAGAGCTGAATGATAGAGGTTATTTAATATAGACTTCTAGATGGTGACCATATTAATTATCAAATAAAAGGAGTCATTATTTTGAATTTCTTATCTAATTCAACATGATGATTTATATATGTAGAAAAAAGATTTCAAGGCATAGAGCCATAGAATGTTTAAAAGTCCTTAAGTGAAATAGCATGTCAGTCTAGAAGACACAAAATCAAGGCATTCATAAATTCAAGCATCACAAGTCCCCTAAAGCAAAGGTAATAAATGCAAATTCTATTATTATGCAGCTGAATCCACGTGTTTTCTACTCTCTCCACTGCTCAAAGCAGAGGGAATGAAGAAAACACAGGTACCCAGTACATATATTAATATGAACCAAAAGGAAGACAATATGAAAGGGAAGGAAGTCCATTGCAACATGACACCAAGCAGTTCACGTTTACTGTCATCAGATAGCTATAGGCAGGCCCACACAAAGGATGCTGTTTATGTCAGGTTGCTTAACCTCCCCTGACCCTTACTTTCTGATCTGTCAAATGGAGATTACAATCTTATAAACTGACTATGAGAAGGCAACAGGCAATAAAGGAAAACCTTTATAAATTCAAAATCCCAGTGGTAGCTTACTAGGTACAGTGTTGAGGACTAGAATGATGACAGACTGTTCCTACACTCCGAAAGCTCAAGACTCTGAGGTCATATAGCTGGCCAACCACATTCATGCTGAGCCTTGCCAGACTCTCACTAACCATGAATGTAGCACCTGGTTCCTTTGCAACATAAAAGCCTAGGCAGTGTTTTAATTAAAATCTTCACAAGAGAGATAATCTGCTATTCCAACTTTAGAGTATAGTTGTAAAGCTCTCACTGATAAATTAACAGCTAACCAAATCATCCCATATATCTAGCACTCTTCTACATATTTCATATGTGTCATCTCATTTAACCCTCTCAACCACCTCATGGGGTAGATACCACAAGTAGTCTCACTTTTCAGCTGAGAAGACACAGCATGGTCACATAAAACATTAAGTGGCAATTTCTTACAATAATAGTCACAAGGTAGTTCTAACACTAGGTCACATTAGTAATTTGGATATTCAGTCACATGAATTCAGATAGGACTGAGACTATTTCATAGAAAAGGAAAAAATTAAAGCTGAAGAATGATTAGGATCTGCTCATACAGAACAGATAATCACAGGTGAAGGAAAGAATGTGATCAAGTTTAGAGAAATAAGAAAGTAACACAGAAAAAGGACAACAGCAGAGTGTTCAGATAGGAAAATTAAAACACAAAGCAGGAGAATCAGGGGCCAGGGAGACAGCTCAGTAGAATAAACATTTGCCTGGCAAGAGCAAGGTCCAGAGTGTGGAGCAGTTGCCATTTGAAGGCATTTGAGGTTTTACCTATGTCCGCATTCCTAAAGTCACCCTTAGTTTGTTATGCGCCATGAGACTGCCTAACAGAGCCTGTGCACAGGAGTTGGACTTGTGATTAGCTAGGTTCAAGCAATGTCCTGGTTTTCAAACTCCAGTAGGAATCATATTTTTCCTCCAGCCCTGGAGTTTGAACCCATGGTTTTGTACTTACTAACGAAGTGATTATCTTTGTGAACTATATTCCCACTCAAAATAAAAATTTTGTAATTTGCTTAGTAGTATATTATGAACACTTTCTGAGGTCTTTAAACATTCTTCTGAATGAAGGAGCTCATTCACATTATTTTTCATAGATGAATATGTAAATATTTTAATAATAAATGCCTTAACAACCACCATCTTCCTTAATTCTATGCCAATCCCCATAATCCTAGAAATACACTCAATAAATTTCACAATTAAAACATTAATCCTAACAGCTCTATTTCTATGAATTCGAGCCTCCTATCCATGATTCTGTTATACACCTATTATGAAAAAACTAGTAATTTGCTTACTAGTGCATTATGAACACTTTCCAAGGTCTTTAAACATTCTTCTAAATGGAAAAGAATTCATTATACAGCTATAACATTATTTGTTGTCTCTAAATCTTCATTATATATCTAAGATGTACTCCTATTTTAGCTATCTTCCCACATATCTATGATTATTTCTTTGAGATAAAGTACTTGAATTAAGATTCCTGGCTCAGAGAAAACAAACATCTTACGGGTTTTTTTGTTTAGTTTAGGTTTTTTTTGGTTTGTTTGTTTTCTTGGGATACCTTTTGGTAAACTCTCCTCCAGAAATATCAGCTATCCAGAGGTATACTTTTACATTTTAAGTTAAATAAATTCATAAAACCATTTCTCTCCCACTGTCATTTCTGCCAAAAGAACAAAAGCCTTTTTTCACACTGAAAATAAGCATGTATAGCACTCACATCTTGGTTTCTTAGTAACATAAGACTGTATGAAGAAATGACTGATTCTAGCAGTGGGACAGGGGCTAGAAGAGCCTCGAATATCTTTGGGGACCAAAAGCAAGAAAAGTCATCCCAAATTAAGGGGCATATATCAAAAAGGCATTGTAGCCAACCTGAAGGACCTTTCTTTTACTACATTTAGGATCATTTAAACACAAAAATG